>JAOWBB010009673.1:0-47197 GCA_028565995.1 Ricinus marginatus
TAAGCTGGACAGGACAAGGACAAGCTGGACAGGACAAGGACAAGCTGGACAGGACAAGGACTAAGCTGGACAGGACACGGACTCCGACTGAACTTCCGAAATTTCTATAATTATTAACGCATTAGAACCAAAGCAAAAAAAACCAAAATATAAACAATAATAATAATAATAATAATAATAATGAATAAATAAAATTAGGATAATGTGATGAAGAAAATTTTGCAAAAGTTAAGATATAAAATTGAATTTAAATATCATACTTGTTGAAGTAAAACAAAAATCTCGGATAAATGTAATTATTAAACTTTATTAATAATAAGCTAATTATAAGAAATATAACTTCGTATAACTAATTAACAACTTTTCCAGTTTCATAAATTAACTTTTACGCTTCAGAAGACAATTTCCCTTTAGAATTTTTAAGAATTTCAATCTTAACCGTTCGAATATGATGGAATCAAGAAAAATGGAAAAGCTGAAAGTTTTTAAGGAGCCATTTCTCTCGTATGATACGCAGAAAAGGGTGGCAACCAGAAGTTATTTACCTGTCTTTATCTATAATCGAAGTCATGTGCGTTAGATAAAAAGGGCAAAGGGATTTAAAGCTCACTCTGACCGATCCACAGCCGGGAAAAAGGCGGATAACGGAATCTGGAGCATAAATTCCAGCATCTTAGTTTATCCACCGACGTTTCGGAATCTTAAAAAACGATTTTCTGTTGCTCCTGATAAAATAATGAACAAATCATAAAAAAGTCAAAAGCAATTTTCTACGAGCGCCGCAAAAGTCGAAATATTTTTGACACTTCTGCCGGGGCACTTCTGCTGTTGTTACCCGTTCTTCCTTTTCGAGTTCTTATTTGGCATTATTTTATTATTATCCTTAGCTGAAATCCATCTGTGAAGTTTATATTATGGAAATTACTTTTTTTTTTTTTCTCGTTTTTGCCGTCTTCCTCCCGCTTTCAACTTTGAAACATATTTTCGAAAGTAATTTTTTTTTTTTTCTTCTTCCGTAAAACATGTGCTTCGGATGGCTTCTGTCGCAGTAATTGTCATTAAAATGAATGGAAAAATTTAAAATTTAACATTTTTCTTTAACTAATGGATATTACGCATTCGTTTTTGCATGAATTAATTACACTAAGTGCTTCGGGTTAAGGATCTCTTCTTCCTTTAGTCAAAAATATATTTTGGAGTTTCAGACGGGCAAAATCTGGAAGATTGATATGTAAGATGCCTGCACTGAAGGAAAGCACTTGACTTTCGCAATAGCTCTGGGTAAATATCTGCAATGTACGAAAAGCTAGAATTATAAATTTTTTAACTTGATTTTCGGAGTGAATTAAATTTGAGATAATAAATTTTCAAACAACGGGAAAAGAATAAGAAAATTCGTAATGAAATTCGAAAAATCTTACGTGTGAATACCAACATTAAAAATGTATGACATTTTAATATAAATTTTCACGGTTTGTCACATGAGAAAATAAATTATTAAAAATTTTTTGCATTTTTGGAATTTAAAATGTCACCATCTGCATATTTTAAATGCCGACATTCATTATTTTCATTGTGTTACAGAATTTTTTGACGATGTTCTCATGTAAATGAGGTTTTCTTTAAAAAGTTTTAGTCCAGAAGCCTGGACTATTGTATATATTAGGAAGTTTGTTTTGTCATTCGGCAAAAACATTTCAATTATTTCTTACAGTGATTTGTAAAATGCAAAATATTTTTTTTTCTCTTTTTAAACTTGGTTCGAGACTGAATAAGAATTTACACCAGGCATTTAATACATTCGCATATAGCCTATTCGATTCTATGGACAATTAAATGTGTTACGTAAATATTTTATAGTATCTCGCAAACAATGGTCTTATTGCAGAAAAATGAAATGAAAAAGAATTTATAAAATTTTCAAAATATTATTTTACGCGGCCATTTTATTTCTATGTAAATAATTTATTAATTATTTCGAAATCGTATTTAATAAATTTGTCTCCTTTTTATAAATTCCAAATTTTTTTTTATTCAGAAAACTATTATTCGGAGCACCATTATGAAATCGCAAAGAAGGGAAGCCAGCTATATCATAGCCTGCCTATATGCATGGTGTGGATGGGTGAAAAGGCGAATCCACATAAATGCTTTGCAAATCCTTCGGTAATAAAGTCAAGGGGAAAAAGGCATGAAAAATGTACAGAAAAGGGAAACTCTTCGAATATAAATCCTCATGATTAAAAGTGGAAAATCCTTTTTAGTCAAAAATCAAGGGGGAAAAAAAAAAAGAGGAAAGTGATGGAGAAATTTTCGAAGAGACCACACTGACGGCACAAAAAAATACGATAATGTAACAAGTTTTTGCTTTCTTATAATTTTCAAAGTTACAATAAAGTTTCATTGACTTTTTCGGAGGGAAAAAGAATTAATTTTCAAAGTTTTTCACAAAAATATTCATCATTATCATTAACGGCTTCGAACTTTAATTGAAATATAACTGGGGATAACGAACAGTGTGCTGAAATCCGCGAGGATTCCGTGACGTTTTCCCATGAGCAGTAACAACAATGCTTTTCTTTTTTGTGAATTTCTTTGTGTGAACGAATCTGAGAATGGAAGGCTGTGCAAGGCGTAATAATTTTCGGGCAAGCACGAGAAAATAAATCCAATAACGAGGATTTTTGATGTTCCGAATGAAATACAGCCTCAGTGCCCTCCTCCCAGCCACAAATCGTGGATCTTCCAAAGCGCGCAATTTAACAATGGCCAGTGGATAGTTAAAAGAAAAAAAAAATTTTTTTTTTTTTTTTTTAAATTTCTTTAAACTTTTTCAATGCAAATAAGAAGAACCTTCCCCTGACGGCGGAACGCATCAGGTTGCAGTTACAAGTTTCATATTTATTAACCGCTTATCGAGTGAAACTACTCTCGAGCAACTGCAGAAGCATTCGCGGGGGAAAAGTTTGGAAAGAAGGAAAGAAAAAAAAAAAAAGAAAGAAATAAACCCATTAGAGAGGAGAATAATTAAGAGCTTCATTCGAAACTTGAAGAGCCGGAGCTCCTCCTGGATATCCGGAAAAAGTGTCTGCCGGAAATAAAAACGCCGGGAAGTGCCCAAGAGGAAAACAATGAATAAATTTAAGTGCCCGGAACAGAAGCGGAATAGGAATCGGGGGAAGGGCAAAAATCAGAAAAAGAAGTTCACGGACCGCATCATTAGGACGAGAACGCTTTTTGATGTAAAACACTTCGCAGATACATCGCCGATGTTCTTACTGGAGCGCCCGCAAATATGGAACGGAAATGGAAATGCCAGTCGAGGTAATCTAAACATCATATTCAAGGCGTTTTCCCTGCGAACGCTTTCCTACTGAACGAGATTTGCTTGTGTAAAATTTAAAATGTTCCAAAATGTTGCGACGATATCTGTTTTAGAATGAAAAAAAAGGAGAATTCTTCCCCGAATAGTTTACACACTCTTCTGTATGTATATATTTATAAGTTTTTGTGAACTTTATATGTTTATAAGGATATATATATATATATATAAAGTAATACACATTTCCTGATTTCGATTAATTGAATTCGGTATCTGTCGTTCCTGTTACTTGCAATTCTTGCGTACATCCGTAAATTTATGTTCACCTAAAACCGCTTGCAGCGTTTACTCTTTTGCATCCCGCGATTATCAGAATGAGAAAAATTACGCGTTCAGTTTTCGTTATTATACGACGGGCGAATCACTCCGTACGAACTGTTATGAAACCGTTCATTTTACTGCGGACGTCTGCCCAGCACGTTAATGATGCGTTTCAGTCCTGTTTCTGACCCACTCCCTCCTATCCCCAACCCATTCCAGCACTGTATAAAACTCCGTTGTATAAAATTGTCAGTTGGATTGGCAATACAGAATCAATTTGAATACATAACGCGGATGCTTTATTGTGATGAACGATGAAGGGGGGAAAAAAACGGGAGTTTCACTAGTGAATGTGATTGAATACACGAAATTGAAATATTCGAAATTGATTTTTAGATAGTTCATTTCACGTTAAAAATGCAGCGTGCGATTAAAGGGAGGAAAATGCAGTATAATGTACGTCTTCATAACATTCTTTTAATAACTTTCTTTGCTCACTCGATATCATTCGAATATTGGTTTAAATTCTCGCTGCGATCAGGAATGTGTTGCGCATTCAAAATCGAATTTTTTTTTTTTTTTTTTTTTTTGGATACTTGCGCGATTCTCCGCTAACGGCCGACGCCAATATTTTTCAGCCTTTCTGAATAAGCCGATCTGTTTTAATTAGAATAATAAAAATAAAGATTGCAGATTTAGAACCAATGCAGTGCCCGTAATTCAGAACGCGGCAAAGACCAGCAACGCTGAGATTGTAACACAGATTGAGCTTCATCAATATGCACCTTGTTTAATGCGCCACTGTGGGAAACTGTGCACACTCTATAGAATCTTCGATTTCCCTAGAGGCAATTTTAGCTCATGGCACATTTAATTTCTATGGTTTAAAACAGAATTTTATTCATCCCACATTCTTCTCAGAGGAATTGATAAAGAATCCGAGTAAATGAATCATTCGACTTCAATTGTGGCAATATTGATATACATTCCATATTAAATTTGCGCAATAAACTTTTCGAAGGCAAGGAATTTGTTATTTAAATATTTTATTCAGCCTAATTTTTAATTTTTTTTTCTTTTTTTTTTTTTATTTGACCCTTGGAATTAGAACTGTGGCTGTAATTGCGAAAAATATTTCATTTAACTGAAATGAAAAAAAATAATAATAAAAATAAAAAATCACAATTATGCAGCCTTACATCATACATTTGGTTCACGTCATTTATTAATTCTACTTAAGTTTTTTGAAATAATTGTTATTGCAAGTTTCCCCGCAGCTGGAGAATTGCTCAAAATCCATTTGCGCTAGACGGGATATGAAATATTTTCTCTCTAAATTTTTAATGAAAGTCTCGGAAATAAAAATTGCCTAGTTAAATAGTGCAAATAGAAAAAGGTTTAATTCTACGTTCCACAATCTTAAAATGACGCCCAGAATCACTTGATTCCTTCATCTGCCGCGTTAGAAATGCCGAAGGAAGGGATTTTCAGAGTTTTCCACGTCTCAGACTTTTCCGAGCAGGCAACGTGGAAGCGATCCTCCTTCAATCGAAAGGAAATTTTTTTTTTTTTCCTTTTTAGCAATTTCCCGGGTTTCAAAGGTACCCGAATATTTGCCTTTGGCAAGCTTATTATTCTTGTACCATAATATAAGAGCTAATGAAGGAAAGCGGTGAGAAGTTCCCTCCGGAGCCAATTTTAATAATTGAGGGAATCCTTTAAACTTTTTTCCTTCGCTCGGGAGGCAGAAAACCGAATGATTGTCTCCGAAATGGTGAACCAAAAGGGTGCATACGAAATAATGCCTCGCATTTAGCTGGAAGGCGATGGAATGGAACATCGGGGGAGGACAAAGTTATGAATAACGTGAAATTTTGAATACAAGGGGTGCATATAAAGCATGCGGTTATTTATCAATTCCATTTTTCTCCGCACCGCTCGTGGAAAAGGGTTCCGAATAATTTGGGTTTAATGCCTTCCAAAATGACATCTTTTTAAAGTTTTTACCTTTTCAAGTGGCACGTTGCACAAAAAAAAAAAAAAAAAAAAAAAAAAAAAAAAAAAAAAAAAAAAAAAATAAAATCCCCGGTTTCGACAAACATTAATGTGTGATTACGTTGCTTAAGAAAATTTGTTTTTTCACGAGTCAAATGTTTGAGTGGCGTTTTAGCAAAATGAACATGTATATAATATATATATATATATATACACGCATATGCAGACGATGATAAATCCAGTCAGAACTGAAGAATTTTATACTTCGAATGAGGATAAAAAAACTTGAGAGAGAAGCTTGAGATGTGTCACATATGAGACATACACCCAAAAAGAAGTGTGCTGATATATTTTTAAAAAGAACGATAGATGACTTTCTTTCTAAACCTGTGTTAATCTCCTTACGGAAACAATATAGCGAAGGCAGGTTTAAAGTATTTTCTACGATGTGACTAAACGCACAAAGTACATGAAATACCTGCACTCCCGGGCGGTTTGATAACAACAGTTTTTAATATGTATGAACTTCACGACACGAAACATTCATGAAAGCATGGGGAAGTGACACTGATTTCGTTCACAAAACAAAACACAAAAAACAAATCTGGATAGGTCCGGATCAGGAATACGCTTTTCGGAATAAATAAAAACATTTTTTTTGATATAATTAGCATGTTGCATCGAAGATTAACGCAAGATACGTCTAAATGTCATTTCTACATTTATTTCACGAATTAAAATTATGTATAATAACCACTGGCTCAATTCATTAATAATTTATTAGATAATTCTTATCGTTAATGGTTTATGTTAAATATACAGGCTACAATCCTTCACAGTAGTTAAAATTCTTTCTGAATGAAACTTTAATTTGAATGATCATCATCAGCTTTGATCCCTGATTTGGATCGAGATTATATTTCGATGCCACATCGAAGAAAGAAGCATTGCATATGAACATCGCATTTACTTATTGAGACAATACAGAGAATGTAGGAAAACACGCGGATGTACCCGTAGCTTTCATCAAATATTCCTCACTGTTTTGGACGAGAAAATGAGACCGAAAAGGACTCGTAAATGGAGACAAGGATAAATAAAAAAAAAATCATAATATTTTTAAGTATTTCTGCAAAGAACTTTTATATTGCATGCAAACGCGTTTAAAAAAAGGGACGTAATTTTCTAAATTTTAAAGTTTCCCGTCTTAAATTTTCATACTTGCTTTATTCAAAAAATAATTTATGCATCCATTAATAGCGAAGCATTGTCATACTTTGTAGGTAATCGATGAATATACAAACATAAGAAACAAATAAGCTTTGTGTTGTAAATTAAGGTATTTGCATAATTTAGTTTTTTAATTAGAATATATAAAGCAATTTTTAGTTATTTGCTCGTGACTGCATAAGTCGATGTACATTATAACGAGCCGCTTTTCGGAAAATCTGCCTAGCATGCAAAAAAGAATCCCTTTTCCAATTTTGATGTGATGTTTGTCTCAGCAACATAAATCAATCAACCGTGTTATATATCAGTAATAGGGTATATTAACATTCCATCCGATGTCATTATTTTTTGATATTCTACTTAATTTAATGCACCCGAAAAAATAAGATTTGCCTCGCGCACGACGATGTCGTGAGAAAATAAAAAAAAAAATTTTCACCGAGTCCAATCGTAGTTTGCGGCATCAAAAGGAAAAGAACGGCTGAACGGAGCGTTCGGAGGTGGAACAAAAAGCTTTTCCTCTTTTCTTTGTTGTTTCTCGCAAACTAAATTCGTGACGTGGACTTCGCATTTTCCATTTCCATCAGAAAATTCTGCTCTTTATGTCATTTCAGTTATGATATTTTCGAAATCTTCGCAACACGAATAAACCTTATATATGCACGCGGCGCATTCGATTTTGTCTCTTTCTCCTTTGCCGCATCTCCGAGGGAGAGAGAAAGGGAGAAAAGGTAATTTTGGGGAAAATTCACAAAAGGTTGAATTTGCTATGAAAAAGGGAATAGTCGGCGTGTGTGTCGGAACCGTTTGCTGTTTCCCGGGTCGGGGAAGGGGGCTGAGGAGTGATTCTGGCCATGACGGTACGTCAGTTTTTACCAGCGATGAACGGATCAAAAGGTGCTGCAAAAAGCGAAACGCGGTCCCGATTCCCTGTCGCTGCTGACGAACCTTCGCCGAACATCATTTCGAGCTGCGGGGAGTTAACGGAAGATGAGCGGAATTTTAGATGAATGCGTAAAGCTTTAATCTCCCTAGGAAAATAAGGCGGGACGTGTGAAAATAAAACTCATGAAAATATAAAAGTTTTGCTAGATTGAAATTTTTTATTTAACTTAAATTTGGCAGGAACATTTTGAGGCAGAGGCACCCGGATCTGTAGACGAGGAGATGGGTTTGCTGGATAATCGACCAGGAGTAAGTAGCGCAGGGAAAAAGCGATGAACGGGATATGTCTGGAGTTGCTCCTTTTTTTTTTTTTTCTTTTTCCAGTTTGGGGCACGATTCAGGCATCGACAACGATTGCTGCTGGGAATTTTAATGGTTCGATGTTATGCTGAATAAGCGACGGTGAGAGGCGGGAGAACATGCCTGGCAACGTTCTTCTTAATTGTGATGGCCAATTCTCAGACAGCAATAACCCCCCGCTCTATTCCGCATGTATCTCCTAAGGATTAGCTATTTATAAGAATGGATTTGCATTTTCTGTGAGTGGCGAAACCGTTTCCAATTGCTGTTTTTCTGTTCCATGTGACCTTTTCAACTTACCCGCTTCCATTTCAAAAATTTTTACCATTTCCTTCGAATTCCCTTAGTATTCTCGAGCTCTCGATCCAATTCGAGAAATATTGAAATACGGCAAGTTCAATGAAATATATGCCCGTGACCCACATATAAATAAGTCAAATATATAAATAAATTGAACTTCAATTTCTTAACGCTATTCCTGAAGAAATGGTTACTCCAGGACTTTCATATATTCGATGGTTTTTTAAAAGTTATATTCCCCACACGGTAATATTAAATAAAAGTTATTTCAGGGTGCTGGTATAAAACTTAAATGCGGTATAATTTTATTGAGAGTGGTGTCCTCCAATGTAATAATTATTTTTGGTTTGGCGTATCGTAAGACAAATTCCATTTCATATACCGCAATACTTTTTTAAAGTTTTATCAGGTATAAACTATGGTAAAATTCAACATTCTTCGGAAAGGGAGATGAAAAATTTCAGTATATATTTATGATTAAATAAAGTTCATGCAAGATCTTAAAATAACACCAATTAATCATATATATATATATATGTAAATCAAAACTATCTCAGATTCTACATTTTTTCTGCACATTCCAAATTTTTGCTTTGTAAATATATATATAGAAGTTAAAAAAAGTTGGCCCTGATCTGTATAGATGTCACGCATATATCCTTAATTAAAATCTGCTACAATATTTAAATTTTTATGATTAGTCTGAAAAAAAAATTAGTTTAAATCATTCTAATCTTTATTAGATTTTAGAATTTCTCTTATATTAAAAAACTGAGCCAATCACTGAAAATTTATTCCAAGGATTCGGAAGGGTAAATATTTAGTTAGCTTTCATTCAAACGAAATTTAGACAGAGGAAAGACTTCGAAAACCCAGTTTCGTATGCATCTCATGCCTCTTCGCCGTCAGCAATCGAAATTGATTGCTAATTATCTTCGAAAGACCTGGATTTTGCCGGGAAACGGAGGAAAAAAAAAAAAAAGTTATTCCTTCAGGAATGCATAAGGTTCCCGACCAGAAAATTTCGGTCTCCGGTCTTTGCTTACCATTTTGCGGTAAGGATCAATCAGTTGCACGGGAAGGTGTCGCCCGGGAAATGATTTTCGTTTTCGTACGTTTCGTGGGCCGCGGCATTTTCTTGCCAAAGCGTGAAACGAACCTGGGGAAGGTGGGGCGGGGGTAGGTGAAATTTCAAGAAGAGGCGCTGACCATGCGGAATTTACGGGTCCGGCCATCCGTGCAAATGGTCCACAGCTCCGTAAAAGCCCCGGAAAATGTCAGCATTCCACGACGATCAATTGAATCGGGTGAAACCCGTGGCTTTTCAGCAATAAAAAGACCGGGAGAGATAAACCAAATCGGTGATTTAAGAAAAATTTCCGGAGATCTTTGAAGCCAAGAAATTTTTCTCAAAAATTTTATAATTATCCACTCTGCATAATGGCACTCCTTTCCGCATCACGATTAACATGAATAAGAAAAAAGGCGCTTGATTACCTGTAAAAGCATCTTTAAATTTTAAAGCCGAGTTTGGCACTTAATTATTCCGGATCTGCACTGCAGAAGATGGCTCTGGAATAATTCCTAAGCCTATCATGCAGTAATTTTCCTATCAATTTCTTATGAATGACAGGCAAAAAGGTAGCTAACATTTTATCCGCGACTCGTCCAATTAAGAATTCTCTCCCGTTTGAGCGGCAGCGGAACTTTCCCGCAGTTCTTCCGTGCCCCGCAGACTGTCGCCGCTAATTCGCAGGTTTCGCGTTGTTGAAATTATGCGGCCCGGAAAAAAAAAAAAATAAAGAAAAACCTAATCGCCGATTCATGTGATATGTGCCACGGAAAATCACCTTATCTTTCGCCATTTTTGCTGTCGTCAATTGTTCTTTACGTTATCAGAAAACGGTTTCAAAACGTTGAGTTAATGTTATAAACGTATTCCAATGCAAAACCGAAAAATCACTTTTGTCACTCGGGGTACCCGTCGCAAGCTAATTACGCTTCATCTGGAAAGCCAGTCGAAATGTCGGCACTAAAATCGGTCGGCTAATTCAGGTTCGAAAATAAAAAAAAAAATAATGGACTTCATAAACCTCTCCTAATAATGATAATTATAAATTGCTACAGCTTTAAGAAAATTGGTTATCCACGTGTACACATATAAATACTTGCACATATATTTGCATTACTTTTCAAACAAATGAATTATTTTATATATTTATTTAAACATGTAATATTAATTACGCATTCATAACAATGATTACTATTATGTCATTACATTTATATGTAATTTAAACGTAAATTATTAATATGGAGTTCTTTTAATCTTAATCGAAAAATTAAATGCATTAATTAACAAATTTTATTTTTTTTTTTAAAGTTAAAAAAGGTAGAATAGATCATAATTATTCATTTTTAATTTATTATACATGCAATTTAATTATTTCTTTTATACATCTTATACTAAATTTTTATTTATGATTTCGTAATTAAGCTTGAAATGCAATTTTGCTTCAAAATATTATAAAAATTTAATTTTTAATTTTTTAATTTGAATAATTATTTACTTTTACCGTCTTCGCACCGTGATTTTTTCTTTTTTTTTTTTGATGTCTTAATGATAGCGAGTGCATTTAACTTCGCGGATAAAACTTTATTTCATAAACTTTGAAATAATTTCTCGGTGTGTTTCAACACGTATAAATAAGGCTTTCCTTTGTAATTGAATAAATTCACCGTCGGAAACTGCTATGTCGGAATAAGGAGAGTAGAAATTTTCGTTTCAATTTTACCTATGAAAGGCTTTATCTACCATAATTTTCATCCGCACCCGGGAGTTTAGTTTTAAAACCGAACAGTGCATAGTTTGCAAAATTTTAATCCCCCCGACATGTTACAATAAACTTTCGAAACTTTACGATAATGCCTAACTATATTTAATCATTATCTGCGAAAGACAGTGCGATATCATCTTTATTCATTTCGCTTGGATAATTATCTGTTCAATTTTTAGATTCGCTCCGGGTTGGCCTCGACCGGGAGGGAACGGAAAAAGGTTCCGGGTTCGGAAGACGGAAAACTTCTTAAATCCAGTTAATTAAAAGTTATATTGAACGGGAAATAAATTTCTTTAACATTTGAGAGCTGGGACGTTTGGAAAAAAAAAAAAAGAATCCGGGGAGCGCAAAATTATTCGGCGTATTTCTTCATTTCAACATCTGGATTATTCTAATGGCGAAATATTCCGCTCGCAGCCATTTCCTTCTACTCCCGAAAATTTATTGCTTCTTCCATTAGGCGGCGCCCCCCCCCCCCCCGTCTATCCGAAACAATGGGTTCAGGCGTTGGGAGACTTCAGGAATTTCCCCGATCGTCGGGGTCCACCGCCACTGGGCTTGGCGGAGCTTCAGCAGTTTTTCGCTTGAAGCAGGCGCAAGAACGGCCGATTCCGATCGCGAGGGAGAATCCTTCCGGACGGAGGAGCTTCCTTCGAAACGCGGAGGCAGTGACCGCACGACGTAACTGGGAGGCCGTCCCGCAGCATGAAACCCGAAAGATGGGCAACGTCGCTAATGAGATATGAATAAGTAATTTTCGTGGCCGGGCGCAAGGCAACCACTTGTTGAATTAAAGAACGCTGAAAGGAATTTAGAAGTGGGCAGAGTGTCATAACTTGAGGTGAAGAGCCTTTCATTTTTGACCTTTTTTTTTTTTTTTTTCCTCTCTCCTCCAAGTTGTCCAATGAATTTCGGTTTTTCGGCTGCTTTTACCCCGGGCGCGCGATCGCCTTTGTTCACTTTTGCGTCGAGACCGATTGGTGACGGTCACTCTGAATGCTGAATGGTCACGGTTAAGGAGAAGGGGTTCAAAATTTCGAAAGGCGCGGCTGGACAAAAAGTGAAAAATCCTGCTTTTGCGAAACACGGGGAGAGTGTTAAAATTTTAAAAAATTCCAGATTGCGCCTTCGGCATCGGCCTCGCGCAAGCAAAACTTCCGAGTTCGCCTCCGGATTTTACGCCATTTAAAACCGATCGCTGACCGATGCCCTGAAAGACGCTTGGAAGTTGCCAATGGAAAATACAAAGATGATCGGCAGTGGCCCTTTCCCCCCCCCCCCCCCCCCGTGACAGTCTTCCATGAGATAATGATCGATGAACGAAGCGAAAGCTTCCATATTTTCCCGTGGGATTAATCCATTTTTCCGATGAGGGATAAATCTTTAATAAGAGCCCCGGGGGGGGGAGGGGGGGAGAGGGCAGACGGTGCCGCGGCGACTTCTCCAGCGAAACCCTTTCCAGAGAAACCAATAAATTGAGGTGAAATTTTCGGTTCCTCCGGACGGCTATGACAAACTGTTCGCAGCCCTCTGAATTTTTCCACCCTTACAATTTCCGCTATTAAATGCCTTTTCTGCAGTCTTTTCGAAACTTTCATTTTCACAATCTTTGGCTTTTCCTTCCATCTCCTGTATTAGAAAAAAGGATGAAAGGGGGGGAGGGGAGGAAAAAAAGGGCAGTTTATGAGAATTTACGTCAAGCGGATTTCCGCCCGAAAATCATTTTTAACTGGAGAAGATGACCCATTAATCCGAGAGCTTCGCCTTCCCCGCTTGTGTTTCGGACGGGGCAATGCCTTTTCGGTGGAAATCATTTACATTGTCTTCGCACGGTGCGGACGATTAAAAAAAACATCTCGTAATCGAATAATATTAAAAGAAACTTCTCACGAAGCGTTCATTTTACGGGAAATCCTTATGTGCATTTGATTTTATTTTCGCCGGATTCGGCGTCGTCAGGAGCGTCCCGGGTCAGCTCCTGCGGACGTCCCGGAATGGCATAGCGCGGAAGCCGCGAGGACCCCCGCGAAGCAGCGAAATTTCTTGTTTGTCGCGACCGCAGCCACCTGGATGAATGCGAGCGCCGGGGGGCTCTCACCCGGTTTGCCGCAGCCGGTTCGCGCGCGGAACGTGGCGGCCCCGAAAGCGCTGCCGCAACAAGGAGAACGGGTTTTCCGATTAGAGAGGTGATCATGCTGGAACCCGGACTGGAGGCAATCGATTGACGGGTCCCGAACTCCAGGTCGACGTCAAATTTTTCCCATTTTCAGCAACTCATTTTTCCCCCCGTTACGCGAGAGAGGAACGGATTCGTTTAACCGTGAGGATCGCGCATTGACAGCCCGCGGCAAGTTATGGTTCGGAGCATTATTAAGCATTGAAAGCGTCAACATCCACGATCATGAATTGTTTATTGTTGTTTGAAATAGAAACGGCCGCGTTTGTCTCCAGAGCATCGCTGAACGTGGATCAGCAGCAACCAAACGGAAAGATTTATTATTGTTAATTAGAAGATGAATTGTTCTCGACCCGGCGGTGCTATCGGCTCTCCCAAAGAACTCAACTGAAAATAAATTGCAATGGTTTTTCCGGCTCCGCCACTTTTATGTGTATATCTTGGTCTCGTTCGGGAATATCGTTCTTCCGCATCCAAAATCAACATAATCGGCGCGATATTTATCGTTTGCCTTACGCAGCATAATAAATTCATTCATGAGCAGAAATTTTTGATTTTTCTCCAACGCCCCCCCGCCCGGGGGGTGGGGGTGGAAACGGGTTTTGTGTATCAAAAAATTCGTTGCTGCTTCGCTCGCGTTATAAATCAAAATGCTCCCCAAGTCTGGAGGCTTGGATTTTTTTTTCTTTTTTCTTTTCCATTCGGAAAAAATCATTTGGAAAAAGGAAAAACTTCGCCGAGTTCCACGTCCATCACAGAATCCGACAAATTATCTCCCTTTACGACCCCGGTGCAGAGGAAAATGTTCCGAGGAAATTTTTCGGGCAATCCAAATTGAAAGACTTCATAAAACTAACTTTCCATTTCCCTCATTTTTCTTCTCTTTTTCCTTCTGCCGTCATCACAAATGTTTTTAATTGAAGTCATGTAGCGCGGTGCTCTTAATGTATGAAAATGAGTCTTTTAGCTTTTTCTCCCCGGCGCACGGAGGGAGGAAAAATTAATTTTTCGCATGGGGAAGGCGTTCGGAGACGTCTCCGGAGAGGTGGAGTCGAAAGGAAAATGCGATTTTTTCCGGCGTCGCTGAGAGGAACCTGGAAAAGCGGAAGGTGGTCCCTCGGAGGATCCGCTCTTGGCTTTGGGGCGCGCTCCTGGCGGTTTTATTGCGCTCCTTGCGAAAATCAGAAATTGTTCCAAGAGGGAATTTCGACGAGTTGGGAAGTTTTCATCGGCAAAGCTTTCCTCCTGGACTTAACCAAGTTCCCTAATCGCGCAAGTTTGTCGTGAGGCATTGTCCCGGATAAAAGGGAAAACATCCCGAAGTGTAATCGCCGGAATATCTTAACACTATATCACGTCCTTTCAACAAATGCCAGAGCTGGCTGAGAAAGGCATTTTACGTGTGTTTCGCAATATAATCGTTTGGAAACGTCGATATTTCGCGAGCCTGTTTTTATACGTATCGCGCTTTAAACCTGAATTTTAATATTTTATCACATTAACCCAATTTAATTCGTAAACATTGCGTAAATGGCGATATCAAAGCGTATTACGCGTATCTCAGGTACGGTAACATTTTTGTGCTCCGTATGAGTGATATTCGACGAAGTATATTTTATAACGACCTAACCTAACCCGGTGGTCGGTGCCACGATGCGAAAAGGGAATTTTCCGTTTTTAATACGAAGGAATCATAATTTTCGGGTTTTCTCAACTTTACCGACTGTAACACTCGCAGAGCAACGTTTTCTCGAAGGGAGGCTAAGAAAAACTCCCGAAAGTAGACTTTAGCGGTCGATGAGGAGAATAAGCTCGGTCACTATTGGAAACGTGAAAATAATTGGATGTGTGAAGAATTCAAGTTTCTAACGCTGCTCCCGAATGTGTAAAACGTCGAAGTGAAGATAAAGTGAAAGATATAACTGCTGGAATGGATAATAAAAGTCGTGGAAAGCCCGCCTTTTCGGTGGGGGCAAAATAACGGTCATGATGCGTCATAAAAAGGCGGCAGGGCAAGCGAAGAAATGGGCAAAAGCGATCGGGAAAGTGGAAAATGTTCAACAGTTCATAGCTACGGAAGAAATTTATCCGGGAAATCTCCCGGTCGATGCCGCGACGCGGAAAGGGAATTTTCCGTTTTCCACCCGCTGCGAGGAGAAAACCCGAAAGAAAAAGAACGGGGAAAATTCAATAAAATACGTTGGACGGGAACGCTGATGGAAGCCGCGGAAGGAACTGGAAGAGGTACAAGAAAGGAAAGTGGATTCCCCGGTTTAGCAAATCGGAATCGAATCCGATTTCCAGGATCTTTTTCCCGTCCTCTCCCGCAAATCCAGGATTTTATTTGCTTCGATTAGTGACGGGAGACGGAAATCGGGAACCAAAATAAAAATTTTGAAATTAAAATTAAAATAAGCAAAGCGAAGTCGGGATAAGAAACACGAGAAAATTGCGAAGAGGGGATTTGAATTCTGAGCAAGCAAAAAGTCATTCGTTTTAACATTATTGAAATGCGGAATAAGGGAAATGGAGAAAAATGTTTATTTTTCCCGAAAGTTTCCGCGAAAAGACGATAAAATTTCTGGAGAGATCGCCCCGGTTTCCACGAGGAAAATCATCCCCCTTTTTTTTCCTTCCTTCCCCGATTAACGTTCGAATCGGGAGTTCCTCCGGATCCCCGATCCGGAAGGTGCCACCCCTTCGGACTCGAAAGAGTTCCGCGGGCGGAAAAGTCCCCAAAAATTATGTACCGGAAACGGATTAACCGCGCGAAATAAAATTCCCGCCAAATATGTAGTCCAGCAGCTTTCGGGTTTCGGTCGCCCGGAGAGAAACCCCTTTTTCCCTCCCCCGCACTCGACGTCAATTTCCGGAACGGCAGCGAAACGCCGTGCCTTTTAAGGGTTGGCTCTTGCCTTGAATGCCCGCTCGATTTTTTTCCCGGTCCCGATCGTGTTTTCCGAATTTCTGACGCTCACCTGGACTTGCGGCTTTCGGCGTCCCACTGCTGAAAATTTCTAATTTCCCCCCCCCCCCCCATTCCTGCCGCTCCAAATTTACTCCCGTTGACGGTTCGTTCGCGAGTTCTTCGTTTTGCATCTCCGTGCCCCGTTTTGGAGAATTCCAAAAAAGTGCGTGCCCAACGATCGGATCCTTGGGAAATTAAATGGTCCTTAAAATGCTGCAATCGTTTTTATTTTCGGATTCGAGGCGAGAGGCGTGCCTCATATATCATCCCCCGCGTTCGCACTCTCGGTTTGATAAATTTAAGGTGCTAACGACAAATTCAGCCCTTTCTCGACTTTCCCGATGGGGATGATCCTCTTTTCTGCGATTTCCAGGGACTTTTTTTTCGCGACAGATCCCACTTGCTCTGGAGCCGTTGGTCTCCGGGTTTTGGGAGGAGGAAAATGCCCACTCCGCGGCTTCCACGGAGGGCTTTCGCGCAATCAAACGTGAAATATCTAAATGTGAGGAAAAATTTCTTTTAAAAAATTTACGGGGGAAAACGGGAGAAAGGCCCCTCGAGTGTGAACGAATGAGACAGCCAGCACCTTCGCTGTTACCGGGTTCCGCACCCGAAGCTGGAGAAAACAATTTTTTTTTTCCCTCCACCGCTTTTAAGGAGAACATGAATATTCATTTTTTTTTTTTCTCGCCTTCTTCCCCGTGACGCTGGTTCCACGTTTCGTCTCACTCTGGATCTCTGCGGTCTTCCCGCCTGAGCCGGTTCCCCGATCGAAGCGTTCTCCCGCGTCACCGCCGCTGCGGAGCCGCCCCAACCGGAAATCGCATTCGGAAAATTTTGCGATTTTCCACCGGGTCCCGCGGAAAAGACTGAGCCGCGACGAACCGGATATTAGGAAAAAAAAAAAAAATCTCCCGAATTTCACGTGCGGCAAATACGAGGCGGGAGCGGTGGCAAAATCAACGGGAGGAGAAGCGACGGCATCCGATGACTGCTGCGGCGAATTGGAGCTTTCCTCTCCGGGATTATTTTCCGATATTTTATTTATTTCATTTTTTTTTTTTTTAAAAAAACCTGAATTGTAGAAACGTATTCGGTTAAAACTCCCAAAGTCATCGACAAATTTTAAACGTCGCAGTTGATTCTTAGCCGATTTCGGCTTTAAAAAGGACGATTCCGACGCAAAGAAAACTCAGAATTTTTCATGAATGAAAAAATTAATATATATATATATAATGCGCAGGTATAAGCAAGTATCTCGAACCTTTTAAAATCTGGAAGATTCCTTTTTGATCGATTCGAACGTTTTTTTTATTTCTGTCGCTGATTCCGTCTCATTGCTAAACAACTTATGTGATTCCGATCGATCATTAATAGGATCCCAACGATATTATTTCTACTTTTTTTTTTTTGGGAAGATCTAGGGAATTCGCTGACGGCAGCGATTAAGCATTTTCCTAACCTCGCATCCTTTTTTCCGTTGAAACGACAAGATTTATTATTATTTTCTTCTTTTTACCAATAATTACATGGCTTTTCTTGGCCGTTTCCTTTCGTTTTTTTCGGCGTCAAAAAGTCGAAAGTTGATTCAAAATGGAATTCGGGATGGTAAGCGACATGGGAAATTTTGAGACGCGGGTCGAAAGAAGTGGAAGGAATAAGGTTCATCGATAAGTTAATGCGATTCAGATTTATGCGGAAATTATGCGCAGGTTTCGAACCGCTTTTCGCCGCAGTTGCAGACCGGAGACCTGAGGAAAGTCACCTCAAAAACCAGGTTCATACAGTCCCCGGCGTTGATTCCGAACGCGACAGAAGGTTTGCTTTTTACTCAGGGGTTAGGCCGGGACGCCGGCGAGACGCTCCTGCGGGTGAAAATTGCGCTTCCGTCGAAATTCTGCCTTTTCCCGCTTGGAAGTTCTTTATCGGGGACAGTGTTCGATTTTGATATCGGAAATAAGGGGAAAAAAATACGTTTCCAACCCTTTTTTTTGCCATTCTGAGCAATAGGTCGAGATCCCGGGATGAAATCTCTGGAGCTCCGCGCCGCCGAACCTGGTGCGATCTCAAAACCCGAACCGAATCCTGGCATTTTCTTTCGACTCTCTCTCTCTGTGCATTCCAAAGGGCCGCAGACTTCAGATGAAAAAGTGGAAACCTCCGGAATCGTGGCCTTCTTCATACCGTTGAATTGCCAGTGTCCGCATGGACTTTTTTTCCGTCATCGCTGACGGCGGAAAATTGTCGTCGGGCAATGCAATTTGCAGCGACTTGCTACACTGTGAAATTATAAAAAAAAAAAAAAAAAAAACGCTGCGAGTGCTCGTAAAATGTTAAATGCGTTTCCCGACCAATTATTTGATCTTTTCATCCGGAGAAAAATTATTTGTAAAATAAAAGAGAAAATTCGGAGCGGAGTAGTCGTCGAGTCATTACGCTCCGGGAATAAGAAAATAACTTTTTTTACGTCTTTCGCAATTTTTATTATTAAATTCCGGTTATCGTCGCTTTTTAAGCTGCGTTCCACCATTGCCGCCCCGCAATTGGGGTTGAATGCAAAGGAACTAATGAATGGAGAAACGTTTGCAGCGGCATATTGGGTGGCGCGGTGCACACGCAGAAAAAATTTATCACTTTACACGTTTTTTTTTTTTTTTTTTTTTTTTTTACGTTCGGCAATAAAAAAAAAAAAAAAACCCGGGACGGATTTGAACGAGCGACCCACCGATCGCCGCCGATGAATTTACCCCTCTGACAACCGAGCTATCAAAGGCGAAAAAATTACTTCGGAGGCGAATCGGCATCGAGCTCAGTGACTCGAATTTCCCCCCCGTCCGAGTGACAAAAGTCAGCAATTAGCTTCGTCCCGCTGACGGACAGCGGATTATGGAATTCCACTCCTGCTGAGCATAAATTTTAAATCAGTCAGCGGGGCCCGGTCCGGATCGGTCCGGTGGCGGAGGAACCCCTTTATCTTATTGGCAAGCTTCGGTACGAAACCGTGGATCGAGACGGCCGAAAGGCACGCTCTGGGTTAACTTACAATGGGCTTTCATTATTTTCAGGTAGTGATGTATGTAAATGGTGATGCCTTGTGATCAGTTTCCGTTCGCGTGGAATCACGAAATGCGAGATTAAGATCGAGTTACGTCCCTTATTTAGTCGCGGGCAAATCCCCCGACGGCTTCGCGTAAATCGCTTTATGAACAATTTGATATTGTTGCGCTGCCCAGGTCGGAAACCTGATCGGCGGTTGGCTCTTGCGAGTTTTCGCAGCGATCTTCGGCCTTTTGCTCTTGCCCAACCGTGCGGAGACGGCCGCGAATCCAAAGAAGGCGGTTTTTCGCCCGAAAAATTTTAGTTTCGGCGCTTGCCCCGGCCTGGGCGCGGGAGGGGGGAAAAAAATTAAAAAAAAAATGGCAAAAAAAACTTTCCTTCGAGCCGGATTTGAACCAGCGACCTATGGATTACTGATAACTTTCCGCCTCTACAGTCCACCGCTCTGCCAACTGAGCTATCGAAGGAAGCTGAGTACCGGATTGGAACCAAACAAGTTAAACGCAGCCAACTTTCACTCGCAGGAAAAAAACCGGAGCAAGGGCATTCGGCCATTTGCACGGCTCCGGTTGCCCGGCACCAACCGTCACGTGGCGACCGCTCGCACCAAGACGTAAGTCTGAGGTCGCGGGAAAAGCGAACGAAATGCATTCGTACCTGGTCCGGATTGGGGTTAGGTTGCGAACCGCGTGGGCTCCGAAAGATTCAGCACTGCACCGACCCGTACGCGGTCCTTTTCAGCAGGCGAATCCGCAATGAAAAAAAATGAATCAGATCGAGTTTTGCCAACCTCGGTGCCTTCTGCCGATGGTGTAGCGCCTTGAAAAATTAATTTTTCACCCGGCGGACGAGTGTGGAATCCTCTCTTTTCTGCTCCGCTTTGCCCGCATCCCGATTCGCGTTAGGTGCGGGTGAAACTTCGACAGAAGTAGGATAAAGGCGCGATTACGGCACGGATTTCTCGCTCAGTTTAAAAGCGATGATGATTTACTGTAGGAAGCGGCGGTGGATGGTTCCTGCGACGCGTGGGACGTCACATCCCTTCTCGGGGCAGAGGAAGTCCCGGGTTTCGAACCCGAGCGGAAGCGCGAAAGGGCTCAGGAATACCTCCGGAAGGGCCTATTCACTGTGGAACGATCTTCCCGCGGGAGAATATTACGCGAATTTATTGCCGGGGCATCGCCTAAAATACCCGCGCACAAAGTGGTCGATTAATAAAATTTAGCTTTGGCGCCCTGCAGCAAATTATGCATAAATACGTATCACGTTATTCATTCAACAATTTTATTGTTGGGCGTTCGTAATAAATAATGGTATTGAATAAACTCGCGATTTGTCAAAGCCTTTGGTTTTCCGGCCCGGAGGAAAGCACTGACCGGTGGAAAACTTTTCAAAAAGTTACATTATTTTTCCGAAAAAGTATTCCATTGTTATATATATATATATATATATATATGTATGTGTGTGTGTGATGTGTATTTTTTCCGCTTTTTTTTTTTGTATTTTAAACAAATTTTCAAACAACGCATCCATTTTTTTTCGTAATTTTTCCGCGCTCCATTGTTGACATCACAAAGGGGTTGCAACGAAAATTGTTTCCTGCAATCGCTTAAGCTAGTTTTGCATAAAGGCTTTGCATGAATGAGAAAAGATACTTGCATTCGTACTGGGTTGGACAATTGCTAACCTTTGATTTTCGGGTAAAAACAATTCATCAGCAAAGTGAAATGCACGGGGAAAAAACATGTAAGAACACCATCTTGCAAACGAAATCCAAAGCTTTGCTTTGTACCTTATAACCGACTTAGTACAAGTTCCGAATATCGTTTCGCATCGAAGAGTTTTAAAGACATTGCATTTTTCATACGAATAATGGTACATAGATTTATACGATGCTTCAACACAAATTGGTGTGATTGACCTGCCTTTTAAGAATTACTATACAAGCAGCCACACCCGCAGAAGTCATAATTAATCGAAAATGTTAGTTTCATGTCCGGACAGCATTTTGCTCAAGAGTGCAGTGAAAAATTATTTATTGCTGAATACTTCAGAAATAATATTCTTGGGCACGTAAACAGATATTTATATAATTATAAAATTTTTCGAATGTAAAATATTTGCCAATTCATTCAAATATTTTCAAACGACATACCGATCGTTGTGTGAAATGTCATTAGCTATCATGCTGAGAAATAATGGTCGTTTGCAAAATATTTGCTGATTTGCAAATTGGAGTAAATGTTTAGTTTTTTTTCCCCGGTTATAATAAATATAAATTTATGTAATGAATATATCTAAATACATTTTTAAATTCCTTTTAAGGAAATTTAAAATTTAAATTTCGAATATTGAAAAAGATTTATATATATTTTAAGATTTCACGTTTAAAGTGGTTAATAAAAATGTTATATGTTTTATAAATTTTTTGAACTTTTGCCGTATATTTCTCGTATATTTCTCTAACCTTAGGAACATACTGAAAGCGAATAAATTACTGCCACCATCTATAAAATGCAAGGATTTAAAGAGGGTTCCTGCAGGATGATATTTTGTACCATTGGGTTGATAACCAAAATATATGTTTGCTAAATAGGTAGGTTCTTTTAGACTGAAGTATCATAGATCTTTCGCAATGATATAAATTCAGAACATCACTTTTATTGCGTCCGTGATTGCACAAAAATTTTTCAAATAGTATCAAGTTATTTAAAAACAATATTAGACTGACAACATTTAAACAAGTAACAATAGTTTCATAACAAAAAATCAATTTTTATATTATCATCTTTAAATAATAATTTGTTTTGATTCTTTCAATTGTGCAGGAAAATTAATTTTTTCTTGCCGTTAAAATATTGAAAATTTTTTTATTCGACATCCATCGATATTTTCTTAAATCCAAGAGTCTAACAAAAAAAAGGCAAAGTACGAAAATTTTTCTTTCATAAAATTGAAATTTGATTAGACATATTTGTCACAACATAATTTTTTATATCTTATTCGATTTCAGTTATTCAGAGATTTGAATTGTTGTTAATGAAAGTATCAAATAGTTAGATGTTTACACGATTAGTTTTTAAATAAATTGCTAAATATCTTCTAATTTATAGGATATATTTCTCGTATTAATGTTAATTTATACCATAGATACATTTGCATTTTCTATTTGTAGTCGTTTGTTAAAAAAAAAAATTATGAAAGGATCCTTATCAAATATTTGCACTGAGAAAATTTGATAATTCATTGTTTTACGGGCATAAAAAAAAAATAAAAAAAAAGAGGTTTCGAAGGAATAGAAGGAGAAATTATTAATTCCATAAAGCTAACCGCAGTGTGTCAAAGCATTTCAGGCAATGCTGAAATGCTGAAAGCGGTCTAAGATCAGTCAACCAAATAAAATTTATCTGCTTTTCCAACTTTTTTCTCTCTTTCCGAAGTGGAATCACATACGCACAAACACACACGCACACGCACACACAAAGATAGGGATTTCCCGGCTGAAATCTAAGGAAATGAGTTTTTAAGAAAGTTGCTCGCCCAAAGATTATCCTTCAGCCACGGGAGAATCAGTTCAGTTAGATAAACAAGAAAAGGTTAAACGACCGACCGAAGGGCACTCGAGACATTCTCAACATTTCAGGTACGAGCTCCCTACTTATCGGGTTTTAACCGATGACGGGAAATTATATGTTGAAAAATAAAATTTTGAAAATGCGCAGTTCTAACGATGCAGCCTTAAATTGCGCTTAACCGCAATCCTGTCACGACGCTCTATTACGGATATTTAACTGACCTTCACAAATGTTAGCCGCTGAGAAGAATTTCGGTGCACGTATAAATTTCCATATTCTCCGATGGGTGCACTCAGCGTTATTTTCTGTAAACCTGGGAAGACTTAATTTAACTTGTGGAAATGCAGCTCAGCGTTCTAAAACTAACTTAACATCGCCACGAGGCATCGCAGACCGCATTAAAAAGAAAAAAAATTAAGAATCTCGGGTTCCTGTGCCAAAATATTTTCTCAGTTATTTTTCATCCATAGCCCGAAACCAATAAAAAAAGAAATGTACAAATACAGACAATGATTCCTTCGAAATAAATATCCAACTTCAATAAATTAAATTGTTGTATTTTTCAGCTCCTTTGCCTTTTCACTGCTGCCAGTTCTGTAATTCCCCCCCCAGCCCCCCCCCCCGCTTCATTTGCTTTAATTATTAATTCTCCACTATTTGAAATTAAATGGCGATGTTAGACAACGCTACCAGATCCGGTTTAGAATTCATGTCACGGAAAAATTGCGCTCGACAAAGAAATTGAAAAGTTTGAAAATATGGAGGAACAAAGTTTTTGATGTAGCGTATGGAAATCCAATTATGGCCTCCCAAACAAAAGGAGGAGCTGAGCTTTTGATATTTTAACTATTTTAAAGTTAATGCCTAATAAAATTATATCATTGTTTTTGCAGTTTTAATAAAAATGCCAAGATTTTTCACAGGTAAAAAAAAAAAAAAAAAAAAAAAAAATGGAAAAGAATTCAAATTTGTTCTATTATTTATTTATTCCGTTGTTGTAATGAGTTCGCCCTCGAATTCACGAAGTTTAAACAATGGATGATATAAAAATATTTATTTATAAATCAAAAGTCAAATTCCGCGGTTTAGCGTTCGCATAATAGTGCACCGGATCTTGCCATCGATGTAACTTAATAATACTGAAAATTAAATGTTTGACATAATTAAAGTTTGCGCCGCATAAAATAATTTTCTGATATAATCTTGGTATTTTCCTTTTTTTTTTTTTTTTTTTTTTTTTTTTGAGGTTGAAAAGGAAAATTGCACATGAATGAAAATCGTCGGTTTGTAAGCAAAATTTTCCGTTAATTAGCGTTCGATGTTTCGGTTCGTTTTCGATATTTTTTTAGCGGGACCGGAAATTGAATGGGCAGGAAATAAATTCTTGGCGAAAAAAAAAATCATAAGAGAATGAATGAATGGAATGAATGAGGCCGCAGACTCTCTCCCATTGATAAATGGAGTGGCCGCAAATGCGTTTTGCCTTTCATCGCGGTCGCTTGAAAACTTCGGCGTAATGAAAAAGCTCTTTTTTCGTTTTGGGGGGGGGGGGGGTGGAAAAAAGAAAAAATTCAAAAGCGAGCGAATCCGGAGGCAAATTTCGGAATTATTTCACCTTTTTTTTTTCTCCAGCAGAAACTCCCCGTCTCGGCTTATCTGCACAGCCATTAAACGTGAGTTATTAATGATCGACCAAGCCGTTACGTAAAACTGAAACAACTTCGGAGACAATTGCTTTTGACGTTTACGGTTAGCAAAACTCCGGACGGGAGAGGAGACGGAAGCGGAAATTCAAAAAATACCACAATATATGGGGAAGAGAATATTTTGCATTATGGAAAACCGAAAACTTTTCACCTCCTCCTGCAAGAATGAAAATTTCCCATCGGACGGAACATTACATCTTCAGCAGATTCACTTCGCCACCTATGCAGCCTTCTGTATTTTCCCACCTCTGGTTTTCATACCCGGATTTAACTTTTCCAGCATTGAGTCGTCGCATTTTCTCCGACCTCCAGCACGCAATAAATAATAAATAATGAAACTGTAACAATTTATCTTGTTCTGAATAATTTATATTTTTATATTTTTCGCTATTTTTATCTCTCCAAAAGTGCGAAATCTGTGCGCGACAGCAAGCTAATAATATAATATATTTCTAAGGGGGCGAAATGAATTTAAAATGGTACAATTTTGACACGTTTCGGATGCGATATTTCTTACAATTTCACTCCAGCTACTGTCGCAGGTAAGAATAAGAATATGATCAAATGTTCCTTTTTTTTTCTTTTCTTTCTTTTCTTTTCTTTTCTTTCTCACGAAAAATTTCGCGCGTCAGCGTTTAAGCTTCGGGACGGGCGAGCAAAGGAAAATTTCTGTCGGCGTGGACCCGGGCTCAAATCGCTCATGATGAAATTAATTTCACTGTTAAAACTCAAATCCGGAGGCTTTTTGCAGTGGGCCCGGCGCCATAATTAATAAAAGGATTTTCATTTGACCTTTGATGTCTGTCGGATCTTTTCCATAAGCTCCGACAAACCTCCGCTGGAAAACCCTTGGAGAAGGGAAATTAGTTAATTTTTAGAGAATCACGCAATTTATAAATAATTCATTGAGTCGACGAGATCTGAAAAGTAATGATGATAAACCAGTTTAGGTAAGGGTGAAAACAGCGGGGCAGCGCACATCATCTCCCATTTCCTCTTTGTTTCAATAAGGCTCTTACCTAATGACAAAATTTCCTTTGATGACATTCTTTTTGGGACAAAAACTGATATTTTAAAAGGACGGGATCCATTTTCCAACAAAGTTCGGGAAAAATGGAGGATCCTCGGAAAAAGGGAACCGCGGAAAGAAAATTTGCGTTTTAAAAGGAAAATTATTGGCCATTATATTTGATTATTTTTACATTTTCTCTTTAATCAAAAAGTTTGGTTGCTCGCTTTTTTTTTTCCTTTCCTTTTTTTTATTTATTTATTTATTTTTTTTTCATAACGTCAAATTGATATAACCACGAATGCGAATCCCATTTTAGTAAATGAATTTATTTTATATCACATAATCCTCTAATTTAATTTTAAATCCTGTAAAGCATAGATTAAAGTATTAAACACTTTATTGTCGCCATTTTATCCATGTCACAATTTTTTTCTCCATTTATTTCAGACTTTTTAAAGGATATTACAAAAGCAAAACATAATCTTGATTAATCATCTGCTAATAAAACAAAATTTGGATGAGGAAAAAATTAAGGATATTTTACGTAAAATGCAATTATCATTCGAAAGCCTCACCTCGTATATGGGCCGATAACAATTGGGCTTAAAATGAAAATTTATCCGACTTCGGTGTACATCATAAGCGGTAAGATTCCATCTCTAATGCTGCATAATGCCCCCGGGGGAAGCATACAAAGGGGATGTGATGAAGGGATGCAATGTGAAATTTGCCATCTGACAAGGGGGCGTCGTCACCCATCAAAAGCGGTTTTGATTTTTGGGCATCAGCCCCTGAAATCTGATTTTTTTCTCCCCGTTCGATTAGATCATTTTTTAATTTTCCACTTACATTTTTAATTATGTGCGATTCGATTAATTATTCAAAAGGAGATCGAGAAATGCAGGGGATTCTGTCTTTTTCTTGGTTGCCTCTGCTGCCGCCGTCTCCCCCCCCCCCCCCGGAAAGCGACAGCCTGCTGAGATTTCATCCTTTATTCCCCGTTCTCACGGATCCACGCGCGAATTCTAAGTTTAAAACTTATTTATCAGTCTGTGTCTCCGCCTAATGCAATTCGGTTACCGCTCAGAATTCTGTTTTGAATTGTTAGATTTTCGCAATAATGATCAGCTCTGATGAAAGCGATTTAATAAAACTCATCCCCGTTTGCGATTTTCAAAAAAAAAAAAAAAGACGAAGCTTTTGACTCTTTATAAGAAGTGAAAAATGAAGTCTCATTTTGAGCCGCATTTACCGGGTTAAAAGTTTACAGAAGAGGAAAAGCGAGAGTTCGAGATCTTCCTTGATATCGGAACATATTTACAAGCTGCGAGTACATTACAGCCAATATATCATCCGAATTGACAGGATTTCAATCATAATAACAAATGAAGAGTAGTAATTGGCCATAAATTATAAGAGCGAGCTTTTGTAATGTCCATAATCGAGGGCAGAACGGGGGTACAAATCATTCTTACCGCGGCGCTGATGCCGGGCATTATGCGCTCCCGCGCGGCGAAAGCCTTCGCTTTCGTCATGGAACCTGACGACCGGAGAAAAATAAAAAGAAATCGCACCGGTGAAAGGGGCGGAACAATAGGAGCCAGAAAAAAAAAGGTTAATACAAAGTTTCGACAAAAAGTTTGGACGACAAGTGGAGTTGGATTTTGTAAATGATCAACGATGCGACAGAGAACGGGGAATTGAATGACAGACGTCGGAAGCGCGTCCCGGGGAGGCGGCAAAGTCTAATGGACTGATCATGTTTCCATTCAGCTCTGTCTTCGTTGTGTTTGAATAAAGGGTGTCCCGCGGCCCCCTGTTTCGAATTTTCACCCCCTCCCGCTCGCCCTCCGTACCCCAAACCGAAGGATAATTTGGAAAATTTTCGCTGCCTCCGCCCTCTCCGCGCCGGAGAAAAACTCCAAACGAAGAAAGTTCAAGTTTTGCCAGGAATTCAGCCCTGCTTCGCCCGGGATATGCAGAAAGGGCGTTTTGACGGCAGGGCCGCGTCTTCTTAGATTTATGAAATCTCATTTTCTCCATCGGTTTATTTACTGTACATTAGATAATTTTCTCGCGGCTTTCATGCTGGAAACCGCCCCCCCACCGATGCGGCAAGGGAGGAAAATTGTGAATTATGATTTGCTGTAGTACCACCTTGTTAACACTTTATCGATCCTGGCAAGAAGAGAAAAAAAAAAAAAAGGTTTGGACCCAATTTTCGTCGTCGGGTTCCTCCGCCTTCGAAGGGCATCTCGACGGCTTCTCATCATCCGCGACGTAAAAACCGCAAAGGAGCACGAAAAATTGTACGATTTACGTTGATGAAATTTTTCTGACTCGGTTGGATAATAAATTCCAATGGAAGTGTTTCTGTCGTTAATTTTGCGACCACTTCACTCCGAAAGGTAAACCCTCCGCTCCCTTTGCCCCCGTGGCCATCATATAAAGAGACTAATGATTTATATTAAATCCAAAAAGGTTGTGAACAAAAAAACGCTGAATTTCGTGCGAAGGATGGTAATGAGAGCCGAAATATATATTTTTATTCCCTGGCACCGATTCTCCGTTTGTCCACAATCCCGGATCCGGGAGACAGCCCTTCGTATATTGAATAACGAGGAATACATATATTGTAATTTGATTTAAGTTTCGCTTGCCCGGTTTGCTGATCGCAAGATGAAAGGTTCCTGGGCGAAACTGGAAATTTACTGCGAAGTGGATTTGGAAATTAATTTCATTAAAAAGAAAATGTCAGTAATTGTTCCGCGTTGGACAAGGAGGAATTCTCGATTTTTGAGTAAATTCCGGGAGGAAACAACGAGCCGACAGGATTATGATGGAATCCTGATTATTAAATCCAGACGGATGAGCGGGGATTGACTGGATTCTCCGGGGGGGCCGCGATTGCGAATCAGCACCCGGACGGGCGCACTGCCCTTTTGTCAGTCATTCGCTCTGCGTCTCATTCGGCGACAGCACCAAACCTGAATCTCCAGCGGGTGCCGGAGGCAGATGAAACTGAATCGCGAGCGATTTTCAGCGCGCCGCCGCCGGAGCCGCCCTCGGAACTTATCAACGATTCACAGGTCGCCGGTTCAAATCCCGGAAAAGTTCTTTCCGAGCTTTTTTTTCTTTTTTTTTTCATTTAAAAACGAAGCTCAAATCCTGACCGGGGATTTCGCAAAAATCCGCGTCGACGCCGAATAGCCGAGGATTTTGCAGAATTTTTTCAGCTCGAATCTCGCGGCAGCTCGTGAGTTAAAAATGAAAAAAAAAAATAATAATTTTCGCGAAAAAAAAAGTTTGAGCCGCCGACGCCGATTTCGGAACCAAATGAAAAAAAAATTGTTTCCGCCCGGGATCGAACCGGGGACCTTCCGCGTGTTAGGCGGATGTGATGACCACTACACCACGGAAACCGCTTGGGAGTTCTCCCGTTCTACGAGTCACAAAACGGAGGAATCGAAAGTGCAACAAGACGAAAATTCGAAAATTTCTTTCACCCCCGGAGGATTTTCTTTCTTTTTTTTTTTTTTTAAAAAAAAAATTAAATCTAAAGCTGATTCAATTTCCCCATTCTTCCTCATTATAATTTTTAATAAGGCGGGATAGTTTGATTGAACCCGAAGGCATGCAAATTTCTTGAATAATTCCGAAAACCCTCCCCTCCGGATTTTACAGGAAGCCAATGGCTCCCCGATAATTTCCCTCCCTTGGGATTGTCCAATATTGGGTTCCCCGGCCCCGAATCCAGGGCTTCGGGCGACCAATTCTTATGCGCGACATGTGACTTTTCATTAATATAAATTAAAACTGCTTTTGACGTGGGCTCATGTTTCCGCTGAGTGACATTATTTTAAATGTATATTTTGCGAAAAACCAGACTTTTCCCGGCCGATGTAGCCCCTCCGTCGATGCGGCAGCATCGGGTTCCGGGCAAAGAAAAATTTTTCGCTTTTTCCTTTTTTTCCTCCTACCTCTCTCTCTCTCTCTCTCTCTCTCTCTCTCTCTCCCTCCCATAAATAAGGTTCATAAATGTCGGAGCAAAAACCTGACAACTTTCTGATTGAGAAATTTGCAATAAATTTCCGACCCGGAATATTCCCGTGCGATTTGCTGTTTACGCCGCCCGCGGCTCACGCTATTTATTTTACTGATACTTGAAATATTGACTTAATTTTCCGGCAAAATCAACGCGTTTCTTGGCCCCCCGCGCGGGGCTTTCGGCTTCCGGCGCGGGATGTTGATTTGCCGAGGTAGACCTTCCTCTGCCCGTGGCTTTGCTTATTGAATTTCAGCATAAAGTTAAACGATTTCGGTTTTACGCATTGATTAGAACCGATTTGCACACACGCTCGACGGGGGTTTGCCGATGGGTCCTTTGCGAGCTCTGCCACCGAGGAAATTCAGGTCGCGGAAAGTCCCGAGCCCCGAAGCCCAAGATGAAAGCCGAGGTTTTTTTTTTCTTTTTCCTTTTCCCTTTCTTCTCCTCTTTTTTTTTTAACTTTTATTTTTATTTTTAAGCTTTAAAAAAAAAAAAAAAAAAAAACACCTCCGATGCGAAACACTCCTCAGCGGTCCTAATAATAAATAAAATTATAAAACTGTCAGGAGCAGATATTTAGGGTCCCGAATATTCCCTGTGCCAAGCAGTTTTCTTGAGTCATATTAATAATGCTGAACCAGCTTCATTAATTGACGGACACTTTAGGGAAACCTTTATTTTCATGTTGCGCAGCGGAAATTTGAATGCCGTCAGCTACGTGGACGGCGCCGCCTCATCAGTTTTTCACGGGGAACGCTCCCGCTTTTGACGAAGGAATCGCATTTCGTGGTGCTAAGCAATTATAGTTTTTTTTTTTTTGGGGGGGGGGGGGGCAAAATCGCTCAGGTCCCGTCGTAACCTCGGCCTTTGATCCGCATCCGAAATGAAATATCTCTGTCGGAAATGAAATACATTGAAAATGCAATGGGTTATGTGCTCCCGCTTACCTGTGCCAATGTAAATGTTTTATTCACGTCTTTCGCGTTATGTCTTTGACAATTTGCAGATAGTTTTTCTTTATTCGGAACCTTTTTCACTGGTTGAAACCTTTCTCCCGTTTTTTTTAAGCTTTCACGCTTGGCGGTAACCTAAAATTGCGCCTTCCATACGGCGCATTACCTAATTTTCACGGTGATAGCTCTCGGACGGAGTTACCGACAGCATGGTGCGAGGATGAGTTGGACATCGTTAATAAATGTCGGCATGTATATTTTTCGGTCGAACTACCGAACGGGGCGGAATGTGCCCTTCCGTCCACCGCCATTCTGTCTGGCAGATTTTCTTTCGGTTCGTGCAAAAAAAAAAAAAAAAACCAAATGGGAAAATCAAATTAGCTGAATTAGCTCATATCTCTCTGTCCATTTTTTTTTTTTTTTTATGTTTTGTTAAATCACCGATGGTTTGCTGTTTCTGGAGCCAAATTCCTGGGGGAAACGAAGCTGGAAATGTTCAATAATGATTGAAGAATGAGGGAAATGCAGTGAGCGTAATGGAACGTTATTGAAAACTGATAAATCATAATGGAATGTAAAAATAAAAAAAAAAAAAAAAAAATTGCTTCGAGAACAAAGATGATGGAAATTTGTTTTTTTGCTAGCTTTGGTGTCGGATATATATATATATATGTGTACATACATATGAGAATTGTCTATTTTTTTTTTTTTTTGCGCGCGTCCTAAAACATCATTCGAAAATGAAATTCGAGTTTTTGATGCTCCAACTGGTGCGCACCTCGAGATCTGCGAAGATTTCCGTTCGGCAGTTTTGAGGGCGGATTTGTGAAACAGCGGTGCCGAGGCTGCAGAAAAAAAAAAGCTGTTTCCGCCCGGGATCGAACCGGGGACCTTCCGCGTGTTAGGCGGATGTGATGACCACTACACCACGGAAACCCGTTACCTACGCCACTGACGTTTGCGGTAAATGATTTTAGCCACTCCCCATGGAAAGTAGTTCACCGTTTGAAAGGCGGCCGCCGCGTTGGACGAGGCGGTCCGAACCCGGCTATCGGTTTCAGGTCTCTGCCGATGGAAAGGCTTCGGGGGCGAGACAGAGGGGAGTCCCCGGCCGCAGGATCCGGTCCCGGGTTTGATTGGCGCGGAACCTCCGCAATCCCCGGGCCCGACGCTTCCTGCGGGACTCGACCGCTTTCGGGTTTCGGGACGCAACGGCACCCGGGTCCCAGATCGGGACGCGTGCCGAATTTTTCAATTTCTCGGCCGGGGAAGGCTTGTGTTCGGCGTCGATAGGAGTGAATTTTCATATTTTGGTTATTTTAGGAAACTCAACAGAGTGAACGAGGAGATAAGAGTTTAAAGAGAAGGGAAAGACTTAAAAATCCATTATTCGAAGACGAAAAGTGGAATTCCTTGATAGTCGAGAGGAAATTGAAAATGTTGCTGTTGCGGATGATCACGAACATCTGGTTTTTGTCGTTTTCCCAGATCTACTCCTTCGGGAGGACGTGCCCGAGGCATCGGCAGAAAAGTGCAGAACCTCGGAGATATTTATTAAAAGTTTTTTTTGCCGCCCTTTCCTGTCGACTAATAGAAAAACCGCAATACGGGGCGGTATCGTAAAAAACCTACGCGTCAAAAGTGAAGGCACTTGCCGGCAGTTTCGGTCCTCTCCCCCGCGTGCCTTACGAACCTTTTCTGTTTCTCGCTTCCTTTCGATTTGGCTCCGCTGCCGTGCCGTCGAGGAGCCGCCCTGCCCCGCGGACGGATTTTCACTTTCCCGCCCGCGCGCCCCCTCCCCCCACCCCCGCAGCAAAAACGTTTTTGCTTACGCAAGGCATTTATCCGTCACCGATTTCTTTTTCGCGTGGGGACCGAGGATTTTTGCGGAGCTCTGCAAAATTTCAAAAAGGATACACTTCCTTTTCGGACGAAAGGCTTTCCTCAGTCCGAACCGAGCCTTAATCTGGTTAAGCATATTGGATTTCGGCGTCGGACTTTAATATTTTCCCGGGGCCGCGTGTATCCTGCATAGTAAGCACAACTATTTCCTGTCCCCCTTCATCAGCATTCATTTATCTTAAAATTTTCAGACAGTTTTTCCCTCCTTGCCAGCGGCGGTCTCCCATAAATTCCTTCCTCCAGACGAACCTTTTCCGGATCCGTGACAAATTTTTTTTTATCCTTTTCGGGATTTTAGAATACAATTTGCATCTTGTGGATGCCTCTGCGCGTAAAATTCCAGTTTCTGAGCTTCCCTTTCCAGCATGCCGAGGACCCGAGTTAAATGTTATTTAAAAAAGGCTTTCCCCTATTTCAAACGAACGTGACAGGTTTCGGGTGGCGTTGCAATATTAAATTTCCTGTAGATTGCATTTATTAAAATTCCCTCTTAGGTGCCGCTGTATCAAATGGACTCATCTCTTTCGGACCCGTCACTCCGAGGATTAAAGGAGCGTCATCTTCTTGGTCATCGCTGATTATTTTCGCTTTTTTAAATTTTCGCGGCAAAGAACGAGATGAAATGCAGAAACTGCAGCGGCTCCCGGCAGATTCGTCACAGTCCGGATTACCCACTGACAATCTATTTTGGGTAAGTAAGCAGCAAATTCCAGAAATTCCTGCCGAAAGAAAAGTTAGATTTATGTCCTCTATATCGCTCCGGGACATATTTTAATATAAGATTATGTAGTACAGAAATGCAGTTATAAATATTGTGGATAAATCCTGGCGCAGGGCTGAAAGAATTATGAGGCTACCTAACCCCGTACCATCTTTATCCTATTTATCACTTGAAATATGGTATTTCGCGAAACAATCCTAGACATATATTTTCTACTTCATTAAAGGCGAATTATGCAAATTCCAGCAAAGTAAATCTGTCGCTTCTGGAGCAAGGTGGACCGTGGGTTCTTTTCGCGAAGTCGCTGTTTCATAAGGCGGCTTGATCATTTTCAGCAATATCGGAAACCATTATTAAGATCGCGAGATTTATTTTCTGATTTTTGTTCGGCTCAAAAAGGTTTTTTGATAAGTTTTACGCGGTTGGTTCATTTTGATAGGCAGCGGCTTACATTTGCATTTTCTTCTTTTTACGTTTAAAAAATTTCCAGCGGTCTCTACATTTTTACCGATATCAAACACTTTTGTGAAGAATTTTTTGCATTATACATAGCGTCTAAAATTAGCGCGGATCATATAAAAATAAAATCTTTTCCCAATTCACGCGGTCTTTATCTTTGCTCGTGGCACCTTTTTTTCGTTTGCATTTACGTGCGTAAATCCCATGTTTTTCCTTTGATCCGTCAGTTATAAAAATCCCATCATCAACCATCGACAACAATAACAACAACAATCTTTTTTTTTTTTTTTTTTTTTTTTTACGTTTGCGAATGCGGAACTTCTCAATCTTTGATATTGCACCGCTTTAACAACTTAATCCGGTTTCCGTCCATGATGCGGACGGAAGGATAAGGGCAGCTAATATCAACGGAGCAAAACAGACTTTTCCGGAATAAATAATATTGATGGATTCCCCGTTAGAAATCATCTCTGATCGACCATGTAATTCATTAAAAGGGCCATACTTTCGGGCAGAAGATACACCGACAGTCGACCTTTCCTCTTAAAGGAGAAGGCTTTTTGGGTAGATGATAATCAACCAGACGGGAGAAAAGATTGATGCGTCCCTTAAAAAAAAAAAAAAATCAAGAAAACCTAATTGCTCTCCTGACTAGCCCTAATAGATACCATCCATCGTTTGGCCTGAATCCTCCCGCCAGAACGGTGAGAAATGGGTAAAAGTTGACCCTAAACCTTTTTTAAGTTAAAACAAATTTAAAGGTTGACGTTGGAGAATGAAGAATGCTTCGGAAGGTTTTTGGATTGTGCTGATTAATGGGTGTGCAGTGCCGGGTGTACCGTGCACCGTTCGGGAATGGTTTAACCCCGGGAAAAATGCTGCCGCTCTACGTATTGCCCCGTGCCATCTCAGGGGACGTGAACTTTACTTAAACATTCTGCCTGAATGCCTGCCATTGATGTTGCTTAAAATATCGCCTCTGGTAAATTTTGAAATGAATGGCGAAAACGGAATTCCGAATTAACAAAGAAACAATTCGGAAAATTGAGAAACTTGGCTGCGGGGTTGTCCCACGAAGTTTCGGCTGATGAGAAATGGAGAGATCTCAATGTCCCGCCGCAGAATTTTCGGAATTTCCTTCCTCTCCCGGGGGGGGGGGGGGGCGAGGCAACCGGATTTTTCACTGCTTAATGTCCATCTTCAGCAAACGAACAGATGCTTGATTGCGGGTCCGGGCATAAGGCGGGCAGAGAACAAATCTAAAAATCCAGCAAGTGCGTTGGTCTCGCGAACGTTTCTTCTAAGTTTTCGCCAACTAGTTAGAGATTTCCAGAGCAAAGATGGGGGCACTTCTAAATTACGTTTGGATTTTTATCCGGGCTTTTCTTTAGATTTTTCAAAAAACGGAAGGGAAACACCAGCAGCGGTTTGTGGTACAACTGCACTTTCAAAGATTTTGTAAGTCGGCGAATGAACGCACGAAGCCATGCGGTTTGAGATCTCCTCCAGCTAAATCTGACTTGCATTTGAAGACGCTGCAGTTACTTTCTCAATTCCGCCGTTTGTCAGAGGAACTCCCGAGGAACGACAGAGGAAACCGGGACAGGCAGCAAAAGAAAGTTTTAATTATTAAACTGACTGGTTTGAAAAAGTCTGCCGTGTTCCATTAGTTTAATGTGCTCCTCCTTGATATTGTTAATCATTTTGGAAGTCCTCGCTCCTTTTATATCCTTTTTATCTGTCGTCTTTAGCATTATTTTTCACTTTAAAGCGATTTTAACTTTTCCCATCCGGCAAGAAGAGGAACTCTCCTTTCACTCAGAGGCGGAAGATGGAAATTCCATTAGGATAAAATCCTCCATTGGCGGTCATTTTTCTCCGCATTCTCTCGTTTTTGAAATGGGGGTGGGGGGGGGGGTTTGTTCGGCGCTGATAAACTTGATATTTTCGCCTTCCGATACGTGAACAACGGGGTTTTCGGGACAATTTTTACAATGCCGTAAACCAACTTTGTGACTGAATGTCATAAAAATGATTGCATTCCCATAATTATGAGGAAACTTACGAGGTCTATACACCAACGAGGGGTTTTTATGGCTCCGCCGAAGTCGCTCATAAAGGGTTGCAATGCTTTTAGATTTCCAACGTAAATAATGCATATTATCAAATATCAAGTATTAACGACCGACGGAAGAGTTTCACCGTTGAAAAAACCAGAAACGAGCAACATCAATAACGTGCGCATTTCTCTCCGCAGAAGATTTTGCAACGAAACTGGAAATTTTTTTTTTTTTTTGGCCACCAACACTGAACAATCTTTTTCCCGTCTGCCAAACTGCATAAGTGCGGCTTTTCGACATTTCCCAATCTCTGATGCACCGCAGAGGAACCTGAAAATCGAGTCCGTTTTTTTCACGTTGAGGCGGTGAGTTTCGCTGTTTAGCTTCGCGCTTCTGACCAAACTCTCAGCTTCGAATGATCCATGTTATTTATGTAACGTTATATATTTATGTATTTTGTTATCGACTGTTCCTGGCGTTCTTATAAAAAAAAAAATTGGCGGACGGGATACCGATCTGAATTTGCTCCACGTGCAAGTGCTAAAAATCGCATTCGAATGCTCCGCAAAATTTTCTGCACTTTAGGGATTTCCCTTCTGGAGGCAGGAGTAACAGGGCTTTATTCATGAGCAGAAAAGAAAAGGAAAAAAAGGGAACGGAAGGATCTGACTTCCGAAGTTTTTATACTTTCTTGTATCCGACCAAGCTGTGTAGTTGCATTTATTTTTTACGAGATATTCATTTTCCGCCCCGAGAAAAACTTTACATGTCTGACGAACCTTTATTTTCCTTTCTCTTGTTTTCTATTTTTTTTTTTTTTTTTTTTTTTTTATGAGTAACTTTAAAACCCATGCGTTTTAAAGCCCTTAAAATGGATCGAGAGACTTATTTTTCAGGTTCCTGAGAAGATACGAACTGGTTTGGGTGATCCGGAAGAAATTGCTTTTCACCGGGGGAATAGATCTATGCGTCCGAGGATTTTCATTGAGCATTCCGAAGTGAATAAGGTGCGGAATTCGGTCTCTCTCTCCAAGACAGCGTCTGGGAACCGCCGGGGGCGTGAAAAAATTCGCCCCCAGACCATTCTCGTGGGTGCCCACAAATGTGACGTCGGGCACACACATGAACCGGGGAGAGGGTTCGTGTGTTCCTTAACGTAGATTGTGTCAGGTTGATAAATGGTTTCGGTAATTATTGGCTGCCCCACCGGGGAACACCTCAACCGATATGACCGTGCACCAGTCGAAAGTTAAGAAATTATATAAATTTTATGAGGTGTAAAATTAAAGCGAGGGTAACAAGGATCGAATGGGAAAAGTTAATTTTATTTTTTTTTACTGTTATTGTTACGGATAATGAGGCCAGTGAATTAATGTAGGGCCGTATTTGTGTTGGAAGGGTTGGATAACAAAATTGATCAGCTGAAAATGGAATTATCTTTGGAACGCATCAGCAGATGCTGCTGGATTTTTACGCTGCGCGCAGAGCCCCCCCCCCCCGCATCCTTCGGAGGATTCCTTTCGAAAATTTCAGAAAGGATACGGAAAACGTTATTAATGCAGTAAGCTGCGTCGAACGGGGAAACGGTTCGATCCGTATTCCGTGGTTATTTACATGCGTTTGCCCCGCGCGGGCAATCTGATTACGGTAAAGTTCAACCGGCAACAGCAAACATCGCGGTGGGAGAAGAAGGAAAAAAAAAAAAAATACCGGTGGAGATTTTATTTCGGGCAGCATCTGTACCTGATCCAGATGAGAGATCTCTTTATTGATCATGAATTATTATGAATCACGCAGATCGCGGCAAACCGGGTTAATGCCCCTCGGTGTATCGGATTCGTTTAGCGGGAGATCTTGGGTTGACCCCGATGCTCTCAACCGCTGCGCCCGGTCGAAATTGTTTAATAAAATATTTATCAGACGGGTAAAAGTCCCGGGTTTCGTTGTTTCGAGCCCCCTTTCCGCGGTTGGAAAAGCGGATTTTCCGGCTGCTTTTTCCTTTGCGGCGACGGCTTCGGGTGATCCTTGCCCGGTTTGACGATTCGAACGTTCGGAAATCAAACATCCCGTTCCCGCGACTATGCGGGGACGGGCGGACGCGTGCCGAGGCGAAGGTTCCGCTCCCGTCGGGATGACTCGACCGGAGTGCATTGGGCGACGGGAAACAAGAAGCGGATTTTATTATTTGACGAATTACACGTTAAAAACTGCGGCCACCGACCGAATAACCGCATTTCGCGTATGAAGCACTTCGAACGGGTTTTACTTTTACATTTTATTTGGAGCTACGTGAAATGAGTTTTTCGCATGGAGGTGCTCCCGAGCTCGTTTCCTCACGGGAACGGTCTACCGTAAATTGTTTTAAAAATTCGCCTGAGAAAAGGAGTAAACGATAGCCGAACCTGAGGAGAGAAAGATATCAGCTTGAGGAGACTCGGACGCCAAACTGAATGGAGCAAAACGGGAATTTTCCAAGTTGAATTTTAGCCTTTGGGAATCGGGGATGAGCATGGCCGAGAGCGAGGAATTATACGAAGTTTCATGCCTCTGCCCCGGGGGCTTCCGCAGATCGTCCTGCTGCAGGTCGCTCAAATGGTCTTTAGAGTAAAAACGGAGTCCCGCATCCGTGCGATGGAGTAGCGAACGCCGGACCGAAATGAAGTCGCCGTTTTGGAATTTACCTGCGGGAGGGAGAGATCTTCGGGGTTCGACACCCGAATAATTCACTGATCAGGATCCAGTCCGAAGCGGATGCGCCCGCGAGCTCCTGCCGGTCGCGAATCGAATGCGGGCAGAAAGTGAGTCCGGATTGAAATCGAAATTCGTGAACGATCCTTCCCAAAAGAAAACTCCGAGAGCGAAGCGAAGATCCGAAAGGATCGGAGAAGTAAAATTCACTTTTGAGTTTTGAAGGCAACCGAAAACTGGGGGCTTCGAGCCCTGGGCTTTTATTCAAAGGATCTGGGATCCACCCCGGGGTGGATATTAAGAAACGTTTCGCGAGCTCCGGCGCGGCGAACAAACCGGAGCCGGATGGATGATTTCGGGCGCGGGGAACTCTTAGGGAAAGGGAACGCGGAGGCCTCAAATGAAAAAAGGGAAACCGTGAAACAACCGAAAATTGAGTTAACGGAGTTATTATTTGGCGCTTGACAAATCCAAATTTCGCACCGATAAAATTTTGCAAAGTTCCAAGACCAAAAGTTCCGGCAACTTTGACTCCCTCGGGACTATTGATAGGGGATTCGGAATGCTCTTTGCCTCGGAGTAACTGACCGCCAAAAGTTATATCTTTCTCTTATGGATAAATTTCCCGAAGAAAATTTAATTTTAAGGACGGATTAATATTCCCTCGGTTCCAGTGGCGTAGTTGGCCCTGGAGCTCTTTACTTGATTTATACTTTTGGGGGGATCAGAGTTAGGTTATTTCCTCGCTTTATGTTCTCCGCCTATACAGAGTACTTGGCACATTCGATGCCTCCTTCGGCTGATGTTGATGCACAGAGAGTGGAGAGATCGTTCCGCGTGCAAATACGCCACCTAAATCTTTTTAACGATGCCGTTCAGCAGAAGAACGTTTCTCGTGGGACAATTGTTGACGGGTTTTGTTTATTTGCACGCAAAAAGCAGTAGAATTTGAAAAAAAAAATATATATATATATATATGTATATAATTTTGAACCCATTGAACATGAAATGGCAGCGAGACTGATCTTACAAGCGTTCGACCATTACCAAAAAGCCAGGTCTCGCTTCGTTCAAAATATATCGGAATTGGCGTCGCGCGGGTCAAACGTGGAATGCCTCCAAACGGCCGGAGTATTAGATCTGCTGAAGCCTCTGTTGCGCGATCCGGTGCCGTGCGTTCAGCAAGGTGCAGTCGTTGCACTCGGGAAAATGGCCAACCACGACGAAAGGATCGCGGAAGCTATAATACGGAAAGAAATACTTACCTTGCTGTTGCAGGGATTGGAAAAGCAAAATAAATACTACAAGAAATCGACTTTGTTCATTCTGAGAGCGATATCGAAGCACACCCCCGAAATGGCGGACGTTGTCATACAGAGCGGGGGTCTCGAAGCCATCGTTCTTTGCCTCGAGGATTTCGACCAGGGGGTGAAGGAATCTGCCATTTGCGCTATCGATTACATAGGGAGACATTCCGCAAATCATGCACAGGCGGTCGTCGACGCAGGCGCCATACCGCTTTTGGTCCTTTGCCTTCAAGAACCGGATCTCTGTCTGAAACAAATAGCGGCTTCCACGTTCTCGGACTTGAGCAAGCATTCCCTCCGACTGGCGACGACGGTCGTCGATGCCGGCGCTATTCCTTACCTGTCCAAATGCCTATCAAATCCCGATTCGAAGCTTAAAAGGCAATCGCTGAATGCCTTGGCCAACATTGCAAAGCACTCCATTGACTTGGCGGAGCTGGTCGTCGAAGCGGAAATATTCCCGGAGGTCCTCATGCACCTCTCTCATCCGGAGGAGGAAGTGAAGAAAGCCGCCGCGACCCTCGTTAAGGAAGTGACGAAGCACAGTCTGGAGCTGGCACAGCTCATAGTGAACTCCGGAGGAATAGCCGCTCTGATAGAGCACATTGCCAGGACGCGATCTTCCGCAAGGCTTCCGGGGATATTAAGTTTAGGTTACATTTGCGCGCACAACGATCAGTTGGCCCTCTCCCTGATCAGTGCCAAAGGCGTCGTCATATTAAGCGACGTGCTCAACGAAGAAGTGGAAAATCACATACTCTCCGCGACGGTTTGGGCAATCGGACAGTGCGGAAAGCACAGTCCGGAGCACGCCGGCTGCATCGCCGCCTGCGACGTCTTCAGCAAAATACTCGAGCTGTACATGGCGGAGGATTCCTCGGAGGATCTGAAGCAGAAATGCAAATGCACCCTCAAGCAGGTTCTGCAGAAAACTCTCCAGATATCGGCGCTGGAGCCTCTGCTGGAGAACGTTCCCGCGAACATCGTCAAATACGTCCTGGGTCAGTTCAGCAAAATATTGCCCAACGACCCGCGCGCCAGGAGATCCTTCGTCGCTTCCGGCGCGTTGCGGAAGGTGCAGGAAATCGAAGCGGAGCCGGGCAGCACTCTCATGGAGTACATAACCATCATCAACTGCTGCTTTCCCGACGAAGTCGTGAGATATTACTCGCCGGGGTATCCGGATTCCTTGCTCGATCGAGTGGAGCAGTACCATCCTCAGATCCCACCACTGTTGGGCGGAAGCAGGCACAGTTCCGAGGAAGACACCATGCAGAATATATTGAGCGAAGAGATTGCCAATACTGCAAAGCCGTATATGTCGACGATTTAAGGTCCCGAATCCGTAAGAGGAGAAAAATATAATTTTTTCACGAGTTCGAATTATCTATCTGCATGTCGGACCCGTCGGTTGTGAAATATTTTTCGAAGGAATTTTCGAAAAAAAAAAATATCCGAAAATGTTAATCCGCTTTGCGTTATTAAAACAATTTTTATACCTACAACCTTCGCTCTGTGCATGACTGTGAAGCGTAAAATTTCGAGAAGAAAAACACTAATTATGCCTTTCCTCACCTACTCTGAAAAAAGTGTTGCCCTCCAGCTCATGGAGAAACGTATCGGTCTTTGGCCAGCTTAATGGAATTGTCTTTCACGCCAAACGGAAAATGAAACGTTTTCTTTTTTTTTTTTTTTCCAGTTTTCCTTAACGTAGCTCTTGGATCTCGTACCTGAGTGACTCGAAATCCTGCGAATATCGCCGGTTTGAAGCCGCTCCCGGCGGGAAACTGGGAAAGGTCAAAAGGAAAATCAAATCGTTCGAAAAACTTAAGTCGCAATCAGGAAAAGGCGCTTGCGGCTGTCGGAAAAAAAAAAAAAAACGCAAAACACACAGTTGGGCGACTGAATGTCCGACAGCTCATCGTGAAAATTCGTAAAATTTAAGCTCATCAGGTATGAACAAGCTTAAAACCCGCATTTTAGGGTTTAACCCGACATTTTAACAATTTCCGACCCCGGGTTTTTATCCACAAAACGCTTTCGTACAAGGGCCATAAAATTAGCTGGTTACCTACTGGAGGAAGATTGGTCTTATGTGAGGTAGGAAGCTGTTTAACGAGCGAAAGGTGCGCGCGACTAATAAATGGCCCACCATCAACCGAGACTTCGCCCCTGGCCACTGCATTAAATAATTTTTAAGATTTAAAAAGGATGGATGTGAGCTGCTTCTTGCTTCGGTGCCCGCAGCCACCAGAGGAAGCTGTCGGAGTTCGGTCCCCGTTTCGCCGTTTGAAAAATTAATTTCTGCCGTTCTGCAGCGCCCGCTTCGACCCCGAAGGCGCGGCAGAGGAAGCGGCCGAGCCTTTTCCGCCGGCGGAGGGAGGCGAACGTGCTTCCCCCCCCCCTCCCCCCGCCGAGGCCCGCGGTCCTGCCTTCGGATCCGCGGTTGTCACGCTGCGCAGTCACGGTCGGCATGTTCTTGAGGTGGTGGGCACGAAGGGACGAACGCGTGAGATTCGGCCTCGGGTACGGGATCAATGGTAAGCGTGGGAGAGCGGGACGCATCCCACGCGTGTCTTCGCACGCCGCGCTGGAGGCCGCGGCGGGAGACGGGCCCCGCCGGAGTGACGAACCCCCGGTCGAGCGTCGCCGTTACTTTTTGAATCATCCCCAAGCCCTGCGTTGAAATTTCTCGCGCACGTAAAGAGGACCAATCGAAAATGATTTATCTGATGCCCGAAACGAACAAAAAAGACGTTTACAAGTTGATGAAGTTATTAAGGCTGACCCGGGGCCTGTGCCTGGCAGGTGGTGACATGTCACTCCCCCCGACCTTGGGCCCCTCAGGTATAATACAAGGTACGAGGCACTGGCAGAGGAGAGAGGCTGCTGACAAATTAATTACGCGCTCCGACTCTCCAGGACCGTAACCGGGATTTTCACCCATCGCTTCTGTAACTTTTCCGTTTTCCACCGAATATACAAAGAATTTCGGATTTGTATTAGCTTCTTACGTGATCACCTTTCCGTCCCGTTTTCCTTGTGTTTTGACCTGTCGTAAGCGCAAGCTGATGCCCGGTTTCGACCCTCGCCGACAGACGGGATATTATTTAGTCGGATTCCCGCAAGCACGTCCAGTAAACCGACGGCGCTGCGACTTTGAGGTGCCCGCGGGGGCAACCCTCCCCCCCCAAAAAAAAAAAAAAAATTCGGCGCATTTGCCGCCGTTTGAAGTCAGTGTCATGCCCGGCTTTTTTCTCGGTTTTTTGGATCCTTTTCGAATGTTGAGACGGTCGCGTCATTTAACGGGTCCGGCCCAGGGGGCCCCGCGCGTTCCGAATACGAAAATATATTGCTCCCGACTTAATTGCGAGTTGCGCCGGGGCCTTTTTTTTCCGAGGCCCGCACTAGGATCCGCCGCACCTGCTGTCGGTCAATCGCCGCGGCGTCCGAAAGGCATTTTTCGGCGTCCCTCCGTCCACGAGAATCCCGATCGGTTTCCCTCCCGGAGTCCGATGCCCGTTTTGCGGCTCCAAATTTACCGAAGGGTTCGGTGCGCCAGCCGACGAACCATCCGAAAAAACGAGCAAACGTCTTAATCGGTAGCCATTTTCTCCGGGCAGATCCGGAAAAGAATAATAATAGGTTTGGAGCGAGCGAGGCCCGTACCTGGAGTGAAAGTTCGTACTCGGAGCAGGCTAAGTATGCGCGTATGATTTAATGAAGATATTAATGCAGTAAAAATAAAAGAACAGATTGTTGCCAGGCATCGTTCGCGGTTCTCGGTTCCTTCCACGGGGCGCTGGAGACCATCGAAATTCTTCTTGCGATCGCTTTATTTATAACCAATGTAAAAAAACCTGATCTTCGGGAAACCGACGTTGTTTCGGGATTGGAATTCCTCGGTTCTTGTCCGAGGGCGATGCGTTTTTCGTGATTTACCGCGTGGAACGGAAGAGGAAACCCTTTCGCGCGCGCCTTCGCCTTTCGCAAGTTGCCAACGCTCCGGTCAAGCTTAGCCGAACCTGGAAAATTCGGCAGCTACCGTAATTTACGATTTGATTGAGCTCCGAAATTGAAATTTAGGTTTTTCCGGGGAGAAAAACCGACCGGAATTAATTCGCACGATGGGTTATGATATATGGCTCCGTTCGGTTCGAACGGCCATACGGACGGAATTAATGGCATTTACAGAGCATCGGTTAATTTCCAAAAATGTTACTAAATCGAGTGGCGTAAGGAGGATCGGTTAATAACTCGTTGCCGCAGTTCGAAAATTTCCGCGCGCCATCATCGGAGCAATTCCGATTCTCGACGCTGGGGCGAGGCCTCCGCTAAAAAAAAAAAAAAATCCCCGGGCACCCCGGCACCGCATTGATCGAGCAAGTTCGGTTTAAGGGCGTGAGGCTACCCCTTCAGAGGAAGGAAGAGGCATGCAAAATCCGTCGCTTGCATCGGGAGTCCCTCGGCTGCGATGCCTCGCTTTCAAGGCAGGCGCGCAGGTTTAAGGCAGTTTCCCATGGACGCCAAAGGAAGGACGGCAAATGCATCTCATTATTGTTCCCTGTCCACAGTTATGTTGCGTTTCATTGTAAATATTTAAATTTAGAAAAAAAAAAAAAAAATCTTTTGATAAAATTAAAAATTTTCAAGTTTTATTGTTTAAAGCAAGAGGAGGTCCCGAAACGCGGGGCGCAAAGGGAAATGGGCGTATTCGAGCGAGGGAAGCACCGGATTCATTGACGGGGGTTAAACAAAACATGTTCATCTATATAATTTCACATTGTATAATTTCCGTAATTTTAACATTAGTCCTTCTTAAATGGTGTAAAAATTCGCCTAATGGCGAGGTTACGACCGTCAGATTGCCCTCCGAACGCACGAGCGGCTTCGCAATTTGGCCGTTAACGCCGGGCATCAGGTTTTCCCTTTTTTTTTTTTTCCCTCCCCTTTTTTCGATCAACCCAAACCGACGGTGGGCACGGACTCCGCCGCATCACCCATATGTTCGGCAATCGGGCACGGAAGGCGAAAACACTTCGGGGGTTGCAGAGGGTTGTGAATCGTACGGAAAAAAAAAAGGCAGAGCAATTATCTGGATCCACACCTGCTTCGAGCGCGATAACTTTATTAACGAGGTAGGTGGCGAGGCAGCACTGCCTCACATCGAGTGGGCCGTTCTTCGTCGGTGCTGGAAATCACGACCGGCGGACGGGAAACCACGAAAGTACCCGCGATCCACCCGAGGCCGCTTTTCCTCCTCCGGGGAAAGAGTCGCGGCCGGCGGGGGCCTTCGGACGCCCGGCGCCCCCGTCGCAGCGCCGGATCCGGGAAGAGCGCGCGCGGTTTCCTTTCCGGTTTTCCCGTTCCGGGATGCGCCTCCCCGGGAGGAATATGACTCAAGTGCAAAAAAAAAAAGAAAAGAAAAAAAAAATTTGTAGGCGTAGTGACAACGAAGGAAAGAAAACGTGTAATTACAGGCGGGGATCGGGACCCACAACGAAAACACGGTCCGAAATGATAGTTCTCGCTTTAAAATCTAGTTAACCTGTAGAAAAACTTCAAAAAATAATGGCGGAGTGATTTGATGTCTTGATTAGACCGAATAGCAGAATGGCCCGGGGCCCGTTCCACGGAGCGGCCCTCTCCGCCGTACCTGATTGGGATCCACCGGGAGATAAACATGAACGGAACAGATTCGGTCCGTTTACCGAGAAGAAAAACGTGCATCGGAGTTAACGCAAGACATGACCGAGGAATCGAATTATTATACCCGGCCTTGGCCATGGGAAATCAATTGTTTTCTCCTCCATAATGACTCAATCAAGCTGGATGCCTCGATCCCGGAGACCGCTTGCCAGGAAAGGCTTCTCCGGACGTAACTCTTTTCGTTCTGGGGAGTTGGCAGCGCTTCCGTTCCGGAATTTTCGAATGCGGGTGAAATCGCACCCCGCGGAAAATCGCGAAATTTTCGGTCCCGGGCGGCTTCCCCGGCCGCGGAGCGTACCTGGATCGGGTCCCGCGCGGCCGCATGCGGCGGGGATTTTCCTTTTTTTTTTTTTCACCCTCTCCCCCCCCCCACCTTCCCTCCCCCGCAGAAGGACGCCGTCGGAATCGCCGAAACGAGATGCCGGACAATGCCTTTTATTCCCGCTTGATTTATGGTCCGGATCATTTCGGGAACGGGGGGTGGAGAAGAAGAAAATAACAATGGATTTTCGAATCGCTTCGCGCCACCCTTCGTGGCGAAAACCGGGAGGTTTTTAACCCGGGGGGTAGTAATGCGATTGGAATTTCCGCGCCGGAACCGAGCGGAGGCCTTGCGAACCGGTTCCGGCCGAATCCCGACGTGTGACTCATTTGAAAACGCGCGGACTTACCCCTCCTTCGGCGGGCCCGAAATCATCCCCGTCGCTTCGGGTACGCGCCTGCAACGAGAGAAACGTATGCGGAGCCGAAGGATCTCCCCTGTGCCTTCCTCTGGTTCGTTTGGGACCGGATAATTTTCTTCCGCCGATCGGACTTTCGGTAAATAAAAAGGACCGTAATCGCCCGTTCGAAGGGGCGCAATTTACGATAACGACGGAGTTGGCAAGCGTAATTTAGTGAAACAGATCCACCCCGTTAGCCCGGTGTAATTCAATGAGTTCTGTTTGTGCAGCCAGATTTTCATATGTGAGGGGATGATGACGGATGGCCGCATCCATACTTTTTTTTTTTTTTCGTTTGAGGGAATCGAATTTATTTTATGAAATTACACGGCGCTTTGCGATTAAATGGAAATTATTAAGTTATTTTCAACATCCATGCTACTTTACGACGTGCACTTCCGGTGCTACCGTGGAAGGCATTCATTATACGGATGGTGCGTATAACCCATATGAGTCGTGCGACTTAATTGATGGCTTTCTCCGTCTGAAAAAATGCAGGGGGAGAGTAAATTGGAGGAAACCTAACCTTGTTTTTTGCCCTTATTAAGCGGGGGGTTACCTCGTCCCGGTCACGAAGCCGTCGCGGGGCGAAGCGAACGAGGAGAAGAGAAAGAGGAAACCGTCGGTTTTCGGGGATCGTGGCAGTAAGCGGATTTGGAAAAGCGCGAGGCGAACCCGGCCCTGGACCCGACGAGGGACGAGCCCCGAAAGGACGGCAGCGGATGTTCGTGTCACGAGAATACCCGGAGCTCGCATCATCCCCGATCCGATATCCGTCCTCCTCACCCCGATGGGACGGTAAATATCGGCCATTATTTCGCGTTCACGTTCGCCGGGTATTTTACGGGTTTCGGGGGGGGGGGGGGGGGGGGCCGAGCCGCGGT
>JAOWBB010009673.1:47207-85740 GCA_028565995.1 Ricinus marginatus
CCCCCCCCCCCCCCCCCCCCCCCCCCCCCCCCCCCCCCCCCGCCGCGGTCTAATTGCCGTTTGCTCCGCGTTTCACGGACGCGGAGCTAATAGCGCAAGCCCCCGGATAATAACAGGGTCGGATTCTTCCACGTTAACGATTCCGGTTATCCTCGGGGCGATTAAACTGACGAAAGAGCGAAGTGTGGACAATCCGAATCGTGGAAAGGGAAGTGGGTGCAACGTGCGCGCAAGCATTTTTCATTTTCCGCCTGAAAAGTGAGTAATTTCGGAAGCGAAGGAGAGAGCGATGCCGTTCGCCGAACAACCGCAATGGCCGTTATTAAGAGATCATCGAGTCATGCACGACAAGGTACATTAAGGACGGTACCACGGCTAATGCAGAGGAGGGCATCGCCAGAGTGATACCATCGGAGAAGAATTAACTTACTTTTCGTTTGCCCATCGCGGCCGATTTACAGGCGCCGCGGTTTGGTGCGCAAATTTCGTTTCGCCCAAAACAGCGCGCCGATTATAATAATGAAATTTTTCAATCAATCAACATGTATATGGCGTACAATGTCAATCAGAAATAATTGACAAACAATTCGCTTTCTGGTGCTGATTCAGTTTATCAATGTTCATTCGACCGAGAAGTTTAACCAACCGGTTATTTGCTCATTTACATAATAATGGATTCTTTTTCCTTTTTTATTTAATGTATTACATTATTACCTAAGTAGCGATGGAACCGGGGAAACAGCACGAGGAGAGGTTTTGCGATTTTTCGCGTTTTCCTCTTAGCACACATTAAATATTTACCGGCTAATGTCGGCTTCCATGCCGCGTGGCGGAGGGCATGCCCATCTCCGTTCACTCGCAGCGCCCCGAAACGGGGGGGTACGTTCTCCCCCACACCCTGCGCCGTCGCATTAATTCTTAATTGCATCCCTTTCCCGGGAGAACCACCCGAGATTTTGCAAAGAAATCGGACCCGGACGAGGAGGAATTCAATTGTGCCAGCCTCGGAGAGGTGCTCGCGAATGTTTTTCCCGGACAATTTGATTAAACCGAAACCTAATTACGAATTCCGGTTAAGGCTCGGGCGCAAGGCAGACAATTGGCAGGAGCTTTGGGAAATTGATTTATAGAACTTAGTTCTTCTAATCCGATTTGCATGTCGAGCAAGAGGGCCGTCGCCGTTCGGCAGAATCTTATCGAAGGGCCGGATTCCGGAGAGCGTGAGAGTGGAGAAGATGCCGGGAGTGGCACGGAGCGGGTAAAATTCTTCCGGAGCTTGGGTTTAATTAAAAATTCTCGACGGTGGAGGAAAAAAAGAAACGTGGCCGGCGATTTTTCGAATGCTCAAATTCGCGGGCCGGGAGGAAGACGGTGCCACGCGCCGAGTTCCTCTTCCGTCCCGAGGTGTCCGGGGCCCCGAGCGACCGACGGAAACGGAAGAGTTTCCCGCGTTTCTCTCACGGCTCGGGCAATTTGATAAACCAAACGGACCGCTCGACGCGGGAAAAGTGAATTTTTCATCGCGGGCCCGTGGATAAGGAGGCGAAAATCGAAGAGAAAAAACGCCACCGTTTCCGGTGGGGTGGTCGAGGGCAGGTTTTGCTCCTGGCCGAGATCTTGCTTGCAACCCCTTCCGAAGCGAAGCGGTTTCCAGTGCCGCGGGGTAAAAATATGCGCGGTAAATAGGTGCGGCCGACGTCCGTCGAGCGATTGAACACGTACAGTGTTCGAAATGGAAAACTTTTAAGCGAAGAATGCTCGATACGCTGCTGTTATACGTGATTTTTCTTTTTTTTTTTTCCTTTAAGTATTCATTATGTAAGTCATCATGATGGTGCAATAATTTTTTTTTTTTTAAAAATCATTTCGCTCAAGACAAAAGATCGTAATAACAAGGAGTCGATGCCGCACGAAAGAGATGCAGCGGCAGAACGCGGAGCTGCGGCAGATCTGCGGGAACGTGCCCCGGGCCGTTTTTCGCGCGGGAGATATGCCGGCGGCGCCGGAAGAAGCGGAAGGAACTTCCTCGGGTTTCCGTTTCGCGTTTCTTTTTCCGCCGGCCGCGAGGAATTCGGCGGCACGAAAGCGACGCGGATGCCGCGGCATTCGGAGCGTCGCGACGTTGAAGCCAAAGCGGCGAATGCAAATTTGCCCGCTAAGATCGCAAGGTATCGGAAATTTTCCTCCACGGATGTCGCCAAAATTGATTTTTACGGGTTTCAAAAGCCTTCGAAATTTATTATCGCACGTTTCGTGTTTTTTTTTTTTTTTTGCCGGGGTTTCCCGCGCGGGTCGGACAAAGGCCGTGGAGTCGCGCGAAGGAAGCGGCCGATCGGTGACACCCGCGACAATGCCGTCTGAAAGGACTCCTTGGCGTTAGTCCAGTCCAGTCCGCGACGCCAAGGCACGGGGATACCGTGATTAATGGCTATCCCCTGGCTTGGGTTACGGCGGGCGACGCGGAGCCGTTGGGTTAGGTGCGCGGCAGCAAATCCGACGCGAGGTTTTCGAATTTCTCCGCTCTTCCCTTTTCCCGCTCCTTCGCGTGTCGGGTAGAGCCACCTCCGAATGGCTTCCCGAAAGGGGAAAAGCGCGAAGCGCTGCGTCGATCGCCGCATCCTCGAGCCGTCGCGGGCGCAACCGAGATATCGAAATCGGCACCGAAAATGGCACCGGGATCGCGTCCGGCCGCATACGTACTTTATTATGCACGAGATATTCATCGCCGGATTATTCGAACAGCCAGAGGAAACACGACGTGACCGCAATTTAAGGAGATTTTCGTTAAGATTGTGACCTGCCCAATTTAGATATGGTTATCCCCAGGAGGAACGTGAGCCCGTTTGGGTGTAGGTACGGCAAAATTCGTGCGCTCTCTCTCTCCAGCGGGAGAGGGAAGGAGCGCAAAGTAATGAAGTGCTATTGAATAACGACTTTATTAAGTAATTACGTATTTTTAAGACCATCCGCATAACTTTATGCAAATGATACGTTTGTAACCAGTAGTTAATTTCCGAGGAATCAGAAACGAGGCATAAATTATGTAAAAAGTGATACGCAGGATATGTTAAGCAGAAAAAAGTAATTTCCTGGACAAACCAGTCTGGAAATTCAAAATTGTTTCAGGATCGGCATCTTCATCTCGGGCATGTCCACCATGTTAAGGGGGGGCATGCCCAGGCGAGCTATTAACACTCCGCATAAATCCTCCGGACGATGTTAACTGGCGATCGTCGGGCATTAAAAAATCGTAAAATTCCATTGCGACGCAAAGGCGGATAAACGCGGACCGGTCGAATTCGTGCAATTGCAGCGGAAGATATCATCGGAAAGCGCCCGGGAAACTTTTGCCCGCGCGATGCTCCACCACCGCGGGATGATCGTAAATTGCGTTTTCGTGAAAGGTTTTTTTTTTTTTTTTTTTTTTTTCCGCATCCCGACTCCGAATCGGACGCCGGAAAAAGGAAAGCGACGCCGAACGGGTCCGTTCCCGGCAGATGCCCGCGCTTTTCGCGAAGGCGGTTTCATTTCTCCCGCGACGGACGGGGAACCGAAAGCCGGGGCAAATCGATTCCCGTTCGCGGGCGGAAGTGCCATCGGTCGCCCGAAGATCCGCGGGTGGTTTGCGGGTACATCGGACGAAACCGGCACCTCTGATCGGTCGCAAAATCGCTGACTCGTCAGGCGCCAGGACCGGCCTCCGCTTTGCGCATGCAACATTCAGAATTCATTGTGACTCATTCAGTTTTGTAAATAACGTTGCGGTTTCCGAATCACGGGCGTGAGTAACAATTTTCCCCGCTTCGCGGTTGCTCTGCCGGCACCTGAGACCCTTTGCTGACCGCTCTCTGCATCTGTTGTTAATTTCAGGATTAATAATTAACTTGTTGGCGGCAAATCGAACGCCGGGATTTTTAACGTTCCTGCTGTGCGGAAAATGTTTTTCATCCTCCGTTATCCGAAATCAGGACGACTCAATAACCGGCCCGGACTGAGGTCTCTTCTTCTTTTTCCCGAATTTATTTTCCCATTTTTGACCGGGCCGAGGAGCAGATAATTTGTGCGGGATCCAAAGGGGGTAGCGCAAGTTAATTGACTTAATCTATAATTTAGTAAGGTTTTTCATTTATCAGCAGCTCTCCCCCGGATATCCGATGCCTTTTGAGATCTTCCAAAAGAAAATAATTTCGCCTGGCAAAGAAATAAATCCCTCATCCAAAATGGAATAAATATTTCCCGAGCTTTTCCAAGGGAGCCTCCGCTTTATTTGCATTAAGCAGATTGCCGCCGAAGGTGCGCCTTTCCCGGGGGGGGGGGGGTGAGGGAAGGGAACCTCCCTCCGACTCGCGTGCCGGAGGAAAAATTCGCGTCGTCGCGGATTTCCGAGTCTCCGCCGGAGACAACGCGCGTCCCGCCCCCTCCCCCGGGAGAACCTGCAAGCGTCGAGGGCAGCAAACGAGTGTGACATGCGGAAAACGTTGTTGGCGCGGGAATAAATCAAAAAACCAGGGGTTGAAAATGAATCGACAGAAAGATGGGAGCGAGGAATTTTTTCGTTTGAGAATAATTAAATGCGGGCATATGCTAAACCTGTGCGCCCAATTTCGAGGCAGCCACGTACGGGGTGCGTGACAAGTGCTGGAAGACATGATTTATGGTTCTCTTTTCCACCCCCTGCATTTTCTTATCCGCCAAAGGTTAATAATTGATCAGTCGCTTTTTTTTTTTTATTCGGATATAAAAGAAAGATATATTAAACGAGCGATTAATAAATCCGGCGAAAGGGAGTGCGAATCGTGGTGATGAGATTAAAGGGATTTTCGATTTGGGTTTCGATTGTGCTTAATTCCTTGCCCGGGAGCCGGGGGAAAAAAGAAAAAGAAAATTTTCGCCTCTCATAAATGTTTGTTATTTCAGGTTTCGGGTCGAGCAACTTCGTGAGCACTAAATGAACTGTTAAAACTATTTTGCTTTTCCTCGTAAAACACCATCAAACAACTTGAAAAGGGCTTAAATCTTCAATCTGAGAACCTCCCTTAGGTTTTCCCGAGGGTTCGGGGGGCGCGACCTCTTTCTAAACCATTAGCTTTAATTCAAAATTTCATCCAGAGCCGTAAGCCCTTAAATGCGGTTTGTCATATTAATTTTCGATATTGACTTCGGAATTCCGCACTGAAGGTACCGTCGAGGATTCGTCCGCGTGCACCACCGGCGGGGGTGGGTTTCGGGACCGCCCCGAGCATTTCGAACCTTTATTTTTTTTCCCTCCTCTTCGGCTGCCGCCGATCACTCGTCAGCTTCGGCGTTTTTGACTTGTCAGATGATGGACATTTGGATGCGGCAAAGACGAAATGTTTAAGCAGTGGCGGCAAGCGACAGCGCCGAGGTTTACATTACCGAAATCCGAATGCGTCGACTTCCCCGATTTTTTCCTTAAGCGTCGGAATTTTCGCGGGGTTGGCGCGGCCGTAAAGGAGCGAACGGATGCGCGATCACGTTCGTTCGAGGTATCGAAAGGGAACGTCGTCTAAAAATTTTTTTGAATGGGTTGCAAACGGAACGTGGCGATTCCTTTCGACGAGGGATAATAAAGGTCCGCGCACGGGAGATGACCGAACGAATTTTAACCGTCTCCGAGCGACCGGACGGATGAACCCCTTCGAACGCCCCGCGAAGCTGCTGATGAAGACGTGACGAACGCGTTCGAGCACCGGGTCGCGGCCGCAGCGTCCGAATGCAAATTTCTGCTCTGCTGCAGGGACAAGCGGCCCCCGTTCTGATGGTCCAACTCGCGGATCGAAGATTTCGCAGCGGTGCTGCGGCAGTTTGACCCACCTGCAGCAGCCATTTACCGCACTCGCGTGTGGCCGGCGGAGGTGGAGCTTAACCGAGCCGGGGGAAAAGGGGAAATGTACCATTCTGAGAGCAACCACCAAGACCGGGATAAAACGACCAGTTTATCAACTTTATGAGCCTGATCCGGTTTTGCTAGTAATAGATCACCGCAAATGGTTTTCTGTCTGGCGGGGCGTAGGAAGGCAGTCTCGCCCAGCGCTCTCGTTTTCACCGACGGCAGCATTTTTGGATTTCAAAAAAAGATTCCCTTCCGATGCCGCGCCCTCGTGCCCCGAATCCGGATGATGTTAAACCCCGGATTTTTACTTCTTCCTCTCGGGCGGGAGAGGTTAAATCATACGCGAAGCTCATGTGCTATCCGCGGCTTCATTTGCGGGTCCTCCTTTGCTGTTGCCGTCGCGGTGGGAAAAAAAGGGAGAAAATAAATAATTTTTTCGGTTAGCTATTCCCCGAGCCACTTTTGTCTGTTTTGACTTATTGACACGTTTAGATTTATGGTTGCTGACCCCTGCGCGGTCATCGATTTCCGAAATAAATACAACAACATTTTCCGTTTTTCGTGCCTTTTCTTTTTTTTTTTTTTTTTTTTTTTTGCCGCGGCAATCAATATCTAATATACGGGGTACTCACTAATCGTAAATTTTTAAGCGTTTCGAAAATGGAAAATTTTTTTTTTTGACACTCTCAACAATTTATATTCACCAGCAAGGCATATTTTGCTTGTATGACAAGAATCAAAATGCGGTGCGGAAGAGATTACTTTTGGGGATTCGTTGCTTCCCAGTATTTATTAAAAGATTAAGAGCCGAAACTTCGAAAAAATGGATTTCGGCACTCGATTTTAAGTATTGAAATTCGCCAGGGCGAAAGGCACTTTGGAAGTGGATAATTTCAAACGCTCTGAACGTGTGTCTTACCAAAAAAGAAAATCAAGTTTGATGTGCTTTTTATGGAATGATTGTTAACCCTCGGGTGCATCCGAATGCTCAGCCCGTTTGTCTCTTAAAAGTGTGAGAACCAACGTTGAAATATGTGGAACTGCATTGAATTTTAAGCGAGAGTCTCTGACCATGGAGAGCAATTTAATTAAAACTGCTCCAATGAATACATAAAAAGAGGAAGTTTGGTGTAAGATATATTTTGGTTCGTTTAAGCTACATCTGCACGGAGCATTTCCCTCTGTCAGTCTCCTCCGTGAATGCCCTGCAGGCATGTCAATAGGCGGACCAACTGTAGCGATCTGAAATGTGGATTCTCCTGCATGACTGACAGATGCATTAGACTCGCACTTTCCTCGGATCCACCAGCAGTCGGAGGCAGGACTTTGATGTAAGTCCTTTTACAAATTTAACGTTGCCCGTGGATTTTCGTGCCACGCTAAACAAGTGTCCCACGAAATTTTCAAAAAGATTAACAATGCCGATCTTTAAGAGCCACTTGATGGCTCCTCATTGTCGGATCGCCCAGCGTCAGAAATGTTCACTCTGCTCGCTTTTAAAATCGTTGACGCAAGTCAATTCCTGCCGGAAGAACTCCCGCCGGATCTTCACCTCACGTTTCAAACATTCCTATCCGGAGAACGGCGAATGCTCCGCAGCAGAGCCAAATGCCATATATATATATATATGTGTGTGTGTGTGTGTGTGTGTGTGTGTGATTGACGTTTCAATTTTCGCGGATGGGGGTGAAACTGATTTCCCTCCTGGCGGTTAGAATCGGAAAAACCAAAACAGCAGACAAACAGCGGGAGAAGGGCGACCGGACAGGAAGAACTTCGGGTGCAACCAAGTGCGACCACGGTTTTTTGGGGAGAATTAAAATCCGGTTATTTTACCTTTCCTCACGCCGGTGTTTGCTTAACGGTTTAACGTACTTGTAGAGGTTACGACTGTACTGTTTTTGTTTGCCGGACCTGCAAACGGAGTCGCCGAGTGCCCGACAAGCGTTTCCGAAAACACAATGAACCGAAATCCGATATAATTGCATCGGGAACTGCAAATACCTGTCAAAACACATCGGATGCAATAAGAAACGTGGGACGTTGAATGGATTTACGCGGACCCACAAAGGGAGCTGCGTCCCGACGCCCTTTTCTTCAATAAATAAAATAAATTCTAATTTATATATCCAATTCTGCTGCGGTGTCCATTTGATCTTTTCAGATATCTTCATTCGGTGAAAATTCCAAACGGGCGCTGCCTTTAATGTGTCACACCGCAACACGTACATTTATCCTCTCGCCGTCGGGATCTTTCAAATTATTTCTTCTCGCTTTGCTACTTTATCGTTAAACAATATTTGCTTTTGCGTTTCCCCGTTGTCAGCGACTGTTTTAGAAGTTATTTGATTTTCACGGCTTATTGGAAATTTAAAAAAAAAAAAAAAAAAAAAAAAGACAGTGGGAAAAGTCAGAAAATCTGAACGAATTTATTTTGAACAGGTTTCGCGCAGCAAAATTTCCACAAAGCGAACCTTTTCGATCGCGCGACTTATTTTAAAGCCTTCGTTTTTCGCGTATATAACGTGCCGGCTCGATCAACGGCAGGAGACGTTCCTGTTGAAAAGTTTGTCAGTGCTCGCTCGCATTCGGGCATTCGAGACGAAATTTTGCTGATCGCCGGGTTTTCGGCTTCGCGTTCTCCGTCCAACGAATCTTCGCCAGAGAGAGAGAGAGAGACCTCGCGACCTTTCAACCGCCCGGGGAAAGGAATCCCGGCCGGAGGGAGAAAAGGGATAGAAGCGGGCGAAAGACAGATCGCCATTAACTTTACCTACACAACCCGAATTTTGATGATCGATGGGCACATGAAAAATAAACAAAAAGAAAGCTGATCATCATTAATGTTGACATTACAATCAATTACGTATTCTCCTGTCAAACATCCATTATCCAGCGATCAAAGCGCGTGCACTTCTCCATTATTACAATGTACATTTTCGTTTCTTTCCTTTTCGCGAGCGCTCTTCCTGCAATCCCAAAATCAAATCCTACGTTTATATTCCATTCGCTAATGAAACTGAAAGAATAAATAAGATATTTAATACCGCATTCGAACGGTGTTTTCCCAATGTAAAATGCGTTATTTTGTTAAAAAGGAAGGGGGGGGAGGGGACGGGGTGGCGGGAAAAAAGGTTTGGCTCTTTGGATAAGGTTTACCTGATGGTTTCCAACCGCATTAATAATCATATGAAACGAAACATAACGAGTTGCCCATTATATGAAATCTGATTATATTCAAATGACTTCCTACCGGGAATCGCAGTATCTTCCTATCGGATCTAACCGCAAAATAATACCTGAAATGGATGCACCGCTTTTTTTTTTAAAAAAAAAAAAAAGAAAAAAAAGGAGCACGATCACAGTCGCGCAAGAATCAAGTGGAAGATTTTGGAACAACATCCCGGATCGAAAGCAGAAGGACGTAAGACTCCAGTTGAGTTTCCCCAGGCGGAGTTTCCAGCGGCTCCGGGTGAAAACGACGAAAATGCGCCGCCAAGCGGCGCATCCCTTCGACGCCCGCCCGCCGGACCTAACCGGCCAACGTTCGGCGGGAGGGATGCTCCCCGCGTGTCGTCCGCGACTCCCCTAAGCCGGGTCCAGGAGTTTCCCATCCCCGAGTTCACCACCGGCGGATCGTTAAATCGCGATCCCCGACGATTTTCCGCGGTTTCGCGGCACCCCCGCCGAGCTTCGGCTTCTCCGGGGGCTTTTCGCGCCCTCGGATTGGAGCGGAAAATAAAATCGAAAATCTCTTTTCGGCGGAAGCAAACGATGTGATTTTTCGTAAAAGGGAGTCAAATGACAGAATCGGATTGGAGGCGTTCAAGCGCCCGACAACATGTTCCTGCAGAATTATGCCGTCAACTCATCCTGTAATTTTCCCTTTCCGAATCGATAATCTTTTCACTTAAATACTCTGAATTTGTTTTTTATTTTTTAAATTAAAAAATAAAAAAAAAAATAGCTTTCTGACATCACAATTCATGATATTTTGTTAATGGCTTGCTTGAAAACCTAACCGAGAAAAAAAAAAAAAATTATTCCTTATTAATTTTTTTAATAATTTATTGTTCTTCGTCTTCAGCTTCGTTTTGTTTCTAGTTCTCAGGTTTTCACAGGCATGATTTTCAGGTTTCGCTTCCATGTCTTCATAATTCTTCCCTTTTTCTTTTCTTTTTTTTTTTTTCCACCTTTGGCCAGGTTGCTTCGGCGACTTATCTTCCGCCAGCATCTTCGGCGGGATGGTCGAGTGTGCGCGCCCCCCCCCTTAGCGATTCCCAGTCTCGGGTTTTCCGCTCCGCGTAAATAAGGATTAAAAACGGCAGCGAACCGTTGGTTTTTACCTGCCCCGAACGTAAACTGACGACTCCGCATCCTTCGGGAAGTTCGCGCTTGTCGCGATGCGCCCCCGCGGACGCTGCTCGTCCGGGAAACCCGAGGAAAAATCGCGAGTGAAGGAGAGGAATCTGCTCGACCGAGATGCCAGGCACGATCGGCCGTATGAGGTGGCATCCCCACATTTTTTTTTTCTCCCCCCCGTTTTTGCGGGGATGGAAATGTTTAATAGGTTTAAAATCCATTTGTGAAGGGAGGATTTGCCATCTGAAGGAGCCGAGGATGCGGAAAAACCTGAAGTAATAAAAACCGTTTTTGTGCACTTTTCTTAAGCTCCTTTACCTTTCGTGACAGACAAAGGGCTCGGATTCCGCCTCTCCAGACGTTCTCCTTCCGTCTTAAGCGATTTTGCAGGGGTAAGCGCCGCCTCCCTTGATATATATTTTGCGGACCGAACGGAAAGATGGCTTTGAAATTAATGCCTCGCATCCTCCGGGATTTAAGCTGTTCCGATCCTGCATTTCCAACTTGTCCTTTCTCCTGCAGCTTTCCCCGACTTGTTCATTCCGCAGTTTTAGCCTGCGGAACAGTCAAAAACCCGTCCGCTCCGATGCCGCGGAGTCTGACCGAAAAATGTATCTCGATCCGCTGCCCCGGGTTGTTGTTCTCGTACTCGGGAGCAACCGTCCGCGAAAACGTCCGAGGAATGCTTCTTGCTTGACCGCAAAACGGTTTGGAACGTGCGTCGTTCGATTGCTATTTGCCGACCTAAGACGCAGTCCGGATCCGCGAAAATTGCGTTCGCCGTCGCTGTCGGATGCCGAACTTCCTGATCGCTTGCGATGACTTGTTTTTCGGCGCTAATCGATGCGCAAATTTGAATTCGATCGCGCCAATGAATTAAATAAGTTTAGTTCTTTTTGCCCGTATTGAATAAGTAATAATAAATACTGTCGGGATGGGTTAGTTCCACGTTAGTCGGACGATTGGGTTCGCGCGGACTCCTGAAAACGGTTTGACGGACATTTCTCCTGACGTTCTCTCCCGCTGCCGGAAGGCCGAAAATCAGGTTCCTTTTTCTTTTTTTCTTCCTTCGCGGAGCCTTCCTCGTCTCGGCTCCGGGACCCGAAATCCTGGCACCTCCGCACGAAAAAAAAAAAAGAGAGAGAAGAGGACAAAAAAGAAAAACGAGTTTTTGCCCTTCTTGGAGAAATTCCTTAACATGTTAATAATTAGCCTGTCTCCGGATGAAGAAGTTCTTCGCACCTTATTCCTGAAAGCTACCTGATTTTAATTTATTGACCGGTCGTTCGAGGCTGTCACCGAGGACGTTCCAAGTTCTCCTCTGCATCTGATAGGGCCCCATCTCAAATTGGCTCCCATTTATCACATCTCGTTCATCGGGGGAGCTTGCGGTCTGTGACTAATGAAGGTCTACCTGGAGCCGAGACGTGGCAGGATCGTGTGACTAACAGCAATTTTCCAAAACGTACAAATCGGTGGAATCGTCGTGGATTAAGCGATTTAACGGTATCGCCGAACGATCTCCGCATTTATAATAACCGAGAATTTGTCTTTTTCATGCCGCAGCCGGGTACCGGACAGGGAGGCTGCGGAAAGGCGAGATCCGCCGGGGCGGATTTTCGCGATCCTCCCGTCGTCCGGAGCGCATTATCTCGCTGCCCTCGTTTCGCTCTCCATTAGAGCCCCCCCCCCGGGGGTCGCAGCGCTCACGATTTAATTACTTTTGAAATTTCCGAACCTAAAAGCGCACGCGGTCGGTCCCATGTATAAAATGCCTTAATTGATCTTAGATCAAAAAACGCTAATTACAACGTTCCGTTAATGGAAACTGAGACACCGCGTATATTTCCAACGGTACCAACATAAGCCAATCAATTTTTTTTTCCCTTTTCCTCTGGAGGGCTGGAAGGTGGGTTTCCATCTTCGTTGAAATTTTTTCCAGAGCTGGGAACTTTTTTTTTTTTTTTGGGGTTCAGGTTGTTTTCGCATCTTAAGCTTAGCACACCGATTGGCCCCCCCCCCCCCCAAAATTAAATTCTTCCTCCGTTCGGAGACTTAAAATGAACGGCAGCGAATCGCCCGCAGGTTCCGGCGACGCACCGCGCGACTTTTGCAACGTTCGGACGCTGAAATCGAAGCTTTCGAAATTTCGAAAATCTTCCCGCCCCCGGGGGAGGAAGTCCCGGGCCGCGCCCGGTTTCGAGAATCCCGTTCGCGATCTCTCTCCGTCTCTCTCTCCGCTCGCCGGAGCTTCCGCCGCTGCCGCTGCCGCCGGCTCGCGGCCCGCTCCGGGGGAGCATCCAGCTTCCAACGGCTCCTCTCCATATAATCCGAGGGCTTTGTTCCGCCAAGAAATTTCCCATTTTCTTTCCCCGCCGTAAATCATTTTACGTGTCACATTTAAACGTTGCATTATCCCGTCTCCGCAATTCGTTACCCGGGCGCCTGTCACAGACCGAACGAGGATTAATAAACTGACTGATATCGAATATGCTATTATTATCTCACTTCTGTCAGGTAAATTGTTGCTATTATTTTAATGGCAACAGTTCAAGTTCGTGTTTTACGTTTGATTAAACGGGCAAATTACAGGCGGTGAATCCCGCGGGAAGGAGCTGAACCGTTTCCGCCAAGCGGGCAGCGCTTTCGGCGGGAAGAAGCGCTCGAACCCCGCGAGGGAACGACGAAGGAAAAGTGCGGACCGCGCTGCCGGGCCTCGGGGATCTTGCGCACCGGCGGAAATCCGGGCAGGGGCGCAAGGAGAAAAACAGAAAAGTTTCGTTCCATTCATAACCGAAGGCAGATGTCTGTTAGGATCGGGATCCGAATCGGAAACAGAAAAAGAAAAAAAAAAAAAAATTGTGACATGCACCGCATCCAGAAGATCCCATTTGCCACGGCGAATGCTTTTCAATGCGATCCGGCACCCTTCAGCGTTACACAAAATCCATTTAACGGAAAGGGAACCAACTTTGCTTTCAATTAAACTCGTCTTCCGTCGCCCCTCGGCAGCCCTCGCGGAGCGATCTTCTGGCGCGGCTCCGGAATCCCGCCGTGGCAGCAGCGAAAGCGCTGGAGAAGTCGAACCTGGCCGTTCCGCACGCCTCGTTCGGCGGGGGGGGGAGGGGAGGGTTCCTCCCCGCGCTGCACGTCGCACCCGCAGCAGCGGCCGAGTCCGCCGTCCCTTTTCATGCCTCCTCCCTCCGACGCGACCATTTTAAAAAGGTTTTGCTCGGAATTTTTACCGAATCGGAAATCACCACAAAAGATATAAAATTAATTCCGCTTGAAATATTCTGAAATGTTCGGAATCCTAAGGGACGCCGAATGCGGTTTCCTCAGCCCGACTTCCATTCTTGTGTGACATGCAGGAAAGCATCCTAAGATGAATTAGTCCTGTCTGTCAAATCCAATTTATTTTTGAGGTCTTTCCTCCCGGGGCGGGGATCGCGCATACTCCGGGCTGCAGGCAGATCGGCCGGAGTGAGGGCTGCGCTCTCGGAGAGGTTTTTCCTTTTTTCTCCGTTCTCGGCCCCGGGTGGCGGGGGAGGCGGCGGGAGCCGAAACCCGGCCGGGATCGGAGCCCGCCCGACGGCGGCCCGGGGACCGCGTCCCGGACCGCGGTTCGAGGCTCGCGAATGCTCTCGCGCAGCGATGCGAGGCCTCCGCGTTGATTCCCCTTTTACTGCCGCGCTAACAGCCGAGGGACCCGGCGCGAGATTCCTTTGCCGCAATGGAAAGCCGGATGGTGCGGGAGCGGACGGCCGAGAGTTTATTGTTCGCCTTTTCCTAACCGAGAAACTAATGTGATGTTCCTTTATTTTTTCCCATCTTTTTTTTTTTTTTTTTTTTTTTTATTCCAGCGGCGGCGCAATAAATGAAACTGCGGCCCGACGCTTCGGTTTCCTCTCCGGCTACGTTCCCGATATTGTTTTTCTTTTTTTTTAATGCGCCCGACGAATAATTAAGACCCGGAATTTTATTCCTTTTATTTTCCTTTTTTTTTTTTCTGCTTTTTACGACCGCGATCGCCCGTCTCAATTAGCAAGTTAAATTGGGAAAAGTCGCTTGACCCGGGGCGGGGGGGGGGCGAGGGGGCGGATTCCTCCGCGTCCGGAAGCGGACGTGACGAAAGATGTCGCCGGCCGGCGGCGACGGAAGCTTTCGGAGCTTTCCGGGTTCGATGCGGGATCCCCGAACCGTGAACCGAAGTTTCCTCGCCCAAAAAATCGCGCGCGGAGCTACCTGTTGCAAATATTTCCGGAATTCTCCGGCGGCCGCATAATTACGCGGCCGATGGCGGAGGCAGCGAAAAAGACCCGGGTAAAATCTGATCCGGAGCCGGTGGTGAATTATTTGAAATGTCGGGTGATGATATCCGGAATGAATTTATGTGGTCAGATGATAAACATTGCATCCATGTCAATGTCACTGCATCCCTTTTGTGTGTGTCTTTTTGTCGAGTTGTTCGACTGGAAATTCCTCCCCTAAAATCTATACTTCATCTACCTGGTTTTTATTGTATATGTGAATGCGTTCGGGGTGCTTGAAAAAAAAAAAAAAATATGTTGACAAATAAATTCCCTTTCGAATTCCTTCTCTTTTTTCTCCTTGCCACCATTCCTTACATGTTGATGAATCAAAAAATATCCGAGTGGATGGAAAAAAAGGTATCAATTTAAAATCTTGAACTCACAATTTTACATTACACCAATGATTAAATTAACTCCATCGCGATAAAAATGCAGCAACTCATGATGGATGATCTTAATTTCTGTATATAATTTTCAATTACAGTACCATTATTTAAAATAGATAAGATCCAAGATTTAAAATAGTACGGAAATATATGTATCACATTGGCTAATAATTATAATTTATCATAATATTATCGGTATTATTTACTCCCGATTCTCCTACATGCATTATTTATATTTTTGCTCATGCATAATGCGGATGCCGTGTGATTAAGCATCCTTGTTTACGACTTTCTGCTGGTTCTGCATTATCAAAATGGCAAATTTTCGACGTTCGGATGTATAAGTCCGGATAATTTGCCATTTGCTTTATGAAAGTGGCAGACAGTGAGGGATTCGCCGTCAGTTTTGACGATTTTTACATGGTTTTCGCGTCCATTTCTTTCGTCCGCATCGATGCTCGGCTTTGATATTGAGGAAGAGCAGGGTTCATCGGACAAAGAAGGAGAACCCTTTGCCCATGCAAGGGGTTAAAAGCCTTTTATTAAATTTCATCTGTCTTTCACGTTACCTAATTTAATTTATCATGAAAGCTGCTCCCCAAAGCTTTGAGAGAAATTTCATCGGACTGAAAAGTCGTTTACTACATTTTGATATGTGCAACTTCCATAACATTCGGGGGATGGTCCAGGGGAGGAAATGAAAAACAAAAAATTCTTCTCTCCGACAACAAAGGAAAGCGGCGGCTTTTTTTTTTTTTTTTTAATGTGGGCAAGAAATAGCTTTTCCGAGCACAGAGCTTTTTTTTTATTGTTTCACCTTATTCCTCCCCTCGCTGTTTCTCGCTCTTCCCACTGCAGAAGGGCCACCCCCGGCTTCGGGGTCCGCGGGTGCCGCGACGGAGCACAACTCCGAAGGCTCCCGACGAGGTTTCGTCTTCCGGGCCGCGGATGCGGTCGCTGATCTTCCACATCCGAATCACACTCCCGGATTTCCCAGGTCGTGGTCCTGAGGTGAGATCCGAGGGAAAACATGCCCCGATATTATATTCGGGTAGTTTTTAATATGTAGACGGAATGGTCGGTAACACTCAGTGGCTTAAGAAAGAAGAAAAAAAAAAAAAACCATCCGAGACGATAGCATCGAGAAAACGGCAAAAAGAAGTTTATACGAGTCATAAAATGAGAATCCCGAGATGAATGGAGGTAAAGGAAATAAAGAATACAATATTAGTCTCCCGTGGCAGAAAAAAAAAGAAAAGTTTCACACAGAAAAAAAAGACGTGAACAACTTCATACACGGTTCGAGCCGGCGTCGATCTGCCGTCCTCAGCCATTTCTGCTGTTTGTCCCGGGCAGTCTGCGATCGTTCGCACCTTCGGGCAGAGCGCGGGGGGAATAAAAAAAAAAAAAAAAAAAAAAAAATCTGCCGAAGTCTTAAGTTTTTCGTTGGAAAGCTTGGATCCAGGCGTGCTTCCGAAATGGGACCGGATCGATTTGAAAAAAAAAAAAAGAAAAAAAGAAGAAAGCAGCAGAAATCATCCCTCTGCAGAAGGCGAGCATCCCAGGAGAGGGGCAGGAAACAGAGAGATCAGATACAGCGAAATATCGGTCGGAGGATGCTTTGGGAAAGAACGAAAAATGAAAAAGGAAATGATCTGATTGAACAACCATTTTGGGGAGTATTATTATTAATGACGAAGGATATGAAATAATATCAAAGCAATTTGTAACTTTCATATTAAAATGGATGGGTTTATCGGAGCAGAACTTGATTCGCTTATAACCGAAAAAACTGAATCTTGAATATTTAATATTAAGGTCGTAATAGAAACTTGACATTTCTTTCGTATTTGTGTTTTTAAACACCTTCGAGATTGACGTTTTTAAAAATAGATTATTAAATGTACCACAAGTTTGTATTCTGGCAGTCTGATACCTATCATGCTGAGGTTGACTTCGCAGAAGTTTATCTTTATAACAAAACTGTTTTAGCTGCACACTTGTTTTTTTTTTTTTTTTTTTTGGAACAAAACAACTTTATATGGTTCGATTGAAACACTTGCTTCGCTATCTGTATTCTATATATGTGCGTGTGCATGCGTCGGAGGTGGCGCACGTTAAAATGGGTCTCGTTAAACGGTGTACGGAAACATGCCGTTAAGTGCATGGAGATGATTTTGGGTTGGCAGCGCGGGAAGAGCCTCCGCGATCTTCCTAAATCCGGTGGCAACGGGACTGGATGCGGAGGGCGTCTTCCGCTTGAATTTCCCCGGCTGCATTTCCCGTTTCTGAATTAACTGCAGGGGAGAGATAAAGAGCCTCCGCGATAATGCCGTAAAATATTTAATTCTAATGTCCCGCAATTTTTATCTCTGCCACACGTTATTTAGCGGCTACGTGATGTCGACCGTATTTCTGCCTTTCAAGCCTGTGACTCCGCAAATGGGATGCCGCGGCAATTTGCGTTTTCCGTTTTTATTAATTTACGCTGTCGGGCTGGGGAAAGCGCGGTCCGTTCGGGACCGCGCGAAGGGGTCGGTTTCCGCTGCCGGAACCCGATATTTTCGCGTTTCGCAAGCGCAAACCCCCTCCCCCCCCACCTCACCCCGGGAGAGCCTTCGAACTCGCCCCCAGTGCCCCGTCCGCATTTTGGGAGTCTCCTCGGGCGGATTCGACGACGTTCCAGGGGAGTTGGGAGGATTGCGGCAAAAGAGGAAAATTTTTAAATGATTCCAATATTCCGTCCGCGTTTGGTTTTTTTGCGAGTATTGGGGCCGGGGGGGGGGGAGGGGGGGAAGCAAGAAAGCTCGGAAAACTTCTGAAATTGCTTCGAGGAGAAGTTAAAGACGGCGGAAAACCTCCGGGAAAAAGGTTTCATTTTTCCTTCGCTCGAGGTTGAATTAATCTTTTATGGATATGACACGGTTGTAATGAGTCGAAAGGGGCGCAAAACTTAACTCTCAAGTCCCGGGCACGGGGCAACTGAGTCCCCGAATCTCGCCCCCGGGGCGAAATTAGGGAGGGGTGGAAAAAAAACGAAAGCCGAATCACGGTTTTTCCGGTTTTTATTACTTGGCTTCCGGAAGTTTCCCCCGAACTGCGAGATAAAGTTTGGGAAATCCCCCGGAAGCAGGCGATTGTCATTGGCAGTAAAGAACGGAAAGTGAATATTCCGGCGCTAAAGGGATGGAAAAACTTTTCCTCGGTTTTTTCCCGTTTTTTATGTTTCGCAAGCGGAGGAATCCTGCCCAACAATAGGAAATTCATTTTACGGGACCTTCCTCGTTCGAAGACCCATTTGCGGTTGTAAATTTTACGTTTTAAAGAGTTAAAAAAAAAAAAAAAAAAGTGCGATGGCGTGCTGCATGTCGCCAAACGCCATTTCAGGTTCACGACCCGGGACGTCGACGTCGCTGGTCGAAAGCAATTCGGTGCTCAGCACTTGGACCGCGAGACCGTTGCGCTGCCTCTCAAAATATTTTCTCAGCCGGTGTAAATGAGAAGCATGCGGATGTTTGCGCTTGGGACCCGGGATCATTTTCCGGCGGACGTGAGGCCGCGTTTTCGGGGCCGAAAAGGGAATTTGATGTTGTTTCAGTCGGTAGGTGAATCTGTCGTCGCGGAAGGTTAGAAATGCTGGAGAGAAAAAAAAAACAAAACAAAACAAAAAGAAAATGCTGGAATATTCGATGTGGAAATGAAGTTCTGTCGGGACAGAAAAATTTTTTTTTTTTTTTCCTTTTCCAGCGCTCGTCGAGAAATATGACACTTTTGTCTCTTCCACAACAAAATAACTGATGCTTTTATCGAGAGGCCACCTACTTCAACAAACAAAGAATTCCGTTTGTCTACAAACAATCAAACAAATTAAAGGGTTCATGTTCGGGGTGGAGGCAGGAACAGCATCAAATGGAACAAAGGCGCTCGTCGATGACTGTTTATTTGGGTGCTCGGCTCACTTCAGCTCCTTCGGATGAGTGCTCCGTGGTCCTTTTCGCAGTGGCAGAAGTTGCAAATCGTACCTGAACGTTTTTCAGGTCGGAAAACGCGTTCGCTCGTCCATCCCCTTGAGGCGGTCCGTGATCTCGGGAAGGAAATTTGCATCCACTGAAGGTTACTGCTTTCATCGCGGATTGCCATTTCAAGTCTCTGAATTTTGGGAATATCCGTTTTGGGGGGGGGGGGGATTCGGAAAAGATTTTCACTTTTTCACTTCGAGAGCTTCCGTCGCCTTTCACCCCCCCCCCCCCGGGGGAGGGGAAGGGATCGTCATTAACCTCCGCGAGTTGCTTTCGCGACCTTTTACGCAGGAAAACACTTAAAAGCCGAGCCTGGGCTTCCGATGCCTTTCCCGGCTTCACCCTTCTTCCAATTTTCACCCCTTTTACCGGGTGGTTTTCCCGGGTTCCGCGCCTTCCGGATTGCCTCGGCCTCGACTTCCCTCGCAATATTATAAACGAAAACTGCGGGAAGGTGAAAATTGTTTCTGTGCCGGGATGACCTGGAGCAGAAAATCCGTTCAGAATCTCTGCCGGGGGAAATTTACAAGTGCGAACTTTCTCAAGCCCCCAAACCTTTCCCGCTTTTCCCATTCGATTCGTTCGTTCTTGACATTTCTCCGGGAGGAAAAAAAAAAAAAAAAGGAAAAAAAGAGATGGAAGCGAATGAATTGGATGGACCGCCAGTCGACAGTCTCGAAATATTACTTGAGGGACCAAAATAGATGGTTTATGATGAGATATTGCGCCTTCGAGCACCAATAGCATAGAGGATTAACTTATATTTTGATGTCTTTTCGTAAGACGGAGGGATTAGACCGGTCCGAAGTGTAATATTTTACTTTCGGCCGTACATTTGGAAGCTCCTTTCGTAACTGCATTATAATAAAGATTGAAAATAAAGTTTTAATCCTTTTTTTTTTTTTTTTTTTCTCCTCCTCGCGGTTAATCTCATTTTTTTGAAGCATCCTCCGCGCGGCTCTGAGATCCCGTCACCGGGAAATTTTTCCTGGGTTCGAAACCTTTTTTCTGCGGCGTTGAAAGGAGCCGCGGAGCGATGAAAGGGCAGACGGGGGCATCGCCTCCGAATGCGATTCTCGGCCTTATCCGCGCAGAAGGAAGCGCGGGTATATTGCCCCGGCTCGAGCATAGCGTCGAATATGCTTCATTAAGAAGGAATCGACATGGAAAAGCCCTTGGAAATAAAAAAACTAAGTAATCATTACGGTCTCTTCGAGTGATCTGAACCGTATAAAATATTATTTTGTCTGCGAAACTTCATCCGATACAGTGATGAATAAAAGGAGAAACTACATTAATCTCGGATAACAGCAAAAACCTTTCCCGGACCAGATAAAGAAGTCGTTATGATGTGGAATTATAATGAAAAAAATCGGATTAATAGCTCTTCTCCAGCATTTTCTTCTTCTTCTTCTTCCTTTTTTTTTTTTTTTTTTTTTTTTTTTTAAATGTCTAACAATTTAAATCGATTTTCTCTACGATATATAATTATACAATAAATAATACGTTGATGGTGCCACGCTAAACGTTCGGAAAACGTCCCTCCTTGTGTTCAACCCCAGGTGCAGGGGCAGCACTTTTGACAGTCTACAACGTGAGAAGTTGCTTTTTTTTTATTTTTTTTTTTTTATTTTTTTTTTTTTTTTTTGCTGTTGTATGAATCGCTCGGATTAACTTGCAACGACGGGACCCGCTGCGGAAATTGAAATTTATTCCTGTCGATGGTGAAGATTTGAATTGCAAAAGGCTTTCCCTTAACCTTTTCCTTAAATCCGAAGAACCTTCTTTAATAATCGGACAATTAAAGGAGAGAAAGCCTCAGTTAAAAAGAGGAAGATTTTTATTACCGTGCGACTAGTTTTAAATAAATTGAAAACTGATATCGTGTGAAAATGTTTAAATGCATTAGTACTTTTTTTTTTTTTTTTTTTTTAAATTTTCAGATTTAACATTAAGAGTATTTTATGGCTCAACATTTGATGGAACCGGCGATTGAGGCACGAAACTGATATTTCATACATTAGAAGAAAAAAAAAAAAAACCCGAGTTACATGTAATAAGAAGCAAACGTGTATTAAAGTTGGAGTTTCAAAACTATTTCTCTCAAATATGAATCGATATCATCAAATGTAATGAATTATAGCGTGTATGTGCTACCGGTATTGACCTCCATCTGATATCTTCGGTTCATTTCCATATATATATATATATAAATAATTATTTTATAAAATAATTACTTTCGGCATTAATGTTTTATGTTTGTTTCCTTCCAGCTTTAGCATCTTGGGATTTTTTTTCAAAAAATCCTTCTCCGCTCGAGCCGGCGAACCTTTTTTGCGGGCCCGGAATCTCTTACGGGGGCAAAAAAAGAAAACCGACCTTTAAAACGTCTACCTGGAAGAAAAGTCTTTCATTTATTATGCAAGCGCCTCGGAAAAAGGCAATCTCTTAAGAGAAATGACAACTCCGTTCCTATTCCACTTTGTTTTTCACCTGAAGAGATTCCTCGCCCCGAATAATAGATAAAGTCTGGGAAAATATGGCAAGCTTTTCCGCCCTGTCGGAGAGAATAAATCTGATGTGATTTTTAGAAAGTGTGAAATAATATAAGGGAATCCCGATGGAGCTACAATTTACAAGAAAGACATAAGTTCCCGAACAATTGGACACGGGAAAGCCCGAATCTAGATTTATGGAATGGGAAAAATTTTTATCCAGGAAAGAGAAATAACAATTTAAGGGAGGCTTACGGGGGAAAGACTCCGGCGCTTCGCCCGGGGCTCGTCGCTGGAAGGAGCCCGGAATTTTCGGCCGGAGAATGAGGCCCGCTCTCGGGCTTCGTTTTCCCGTCCCTTTTGCGGCGTCGCAGTCGGGGTGGGAAAAGCCCGAGGGGGGGGGGAGGCACGGCCGGGGGAATCGCGGAATCACCAAAAACGTGATTCGATTTTTCCGCCGTGTAATTAAACGTCGAAGGTGCAGCAGGACGAAGTCCTCAGATGAAGGAATTCATTAAATGGAACCGAAGCTCTCCCCGGGAAGGCTCCTGCCTCCCGAGCCTATAAATAACGACGATTAAATCAAAGCGAAAATGAAGGAGAGAAAAGAGAACTTTTCCTCCACCCGAAGCGCAGAATTATTTTTTTTCTTTTTTTTTTTCGCTGTCGGGGGCGCCGTCGTCACCTGCAAAGGCGAAAATCTTTTGATTTTCCACCCGCTGCGATCCGGCTGAGAATTCGAAAATTTCACGGATCCGGATCGAACCTCATCGGCGTTCGGATCCAACAACCCCCCCTCCCCCCCCCCCCGGGAGGGGCGACCCGCGAGAAGCGCGGGCGAAGGCGAATCGATCGGAGACGAAACGAAGCCTTCTTCCGCTTCCTCCAGCGAGTCGGGTCCGATTGCCGGAAGAAGCGGATACCGAATCAATTTATAACGGAGGCATCAAAGGTTAGGCGAAGCGGAAAATGTAACAAGATGATCAATGGCAATTTCAGTTTGTCGTCTGCCGGAACGGATCTGACGGAAATTGGATTCCAACGGTTTGTTCCAGCCAAAACGAGCGCGTTTGATGTGCGTCGCCGCGCGGGAACCAGGCTCGCCAGTTAAACCCCAGGAATGCGTACAAGGAAAAAGCGGTGCGGACACCAAAAAAGCGAGGCGATATTCGCTGCTGGAATATCAAACGGCCTCCGTCCGACCGGAGGAATGCCCGCGACTTTGGGAAGAGCAAGAGGAAGCGCCAAAAACTCAAAAGTGAAGGAGCCTCCCCATCGCGCCGTTCAAAATGGGAAACTGCAAACCGCGCAAGCAACGACCGGGAAACCCGGATATGTACATTTATTAATAACAATTCGGTTTTTGTTTGAAATCCGGACATGTAATAAGCCCGATCCATAATCGTGTGCGTATTTGATTAATGTACGCTCCCGATATTGAAACCGTTGAAATTATTTAAATTTAGTTTTAATAACCTCCAATCTGGAGATGAATTATCGCTGGCAGTTAAGATATGCGCAGAATGACTGTGAATGTTTAATATCTTCCGGTTTTAGTTTTCCATCCCGCTGCTTCGGTCGAGCCGGGTTCCCAAGTCCAGAGGCGTTTTGCCGCGCGGCCCCGCTCCCGGTTGCGAATTTTGAGCGAGCGAAGCTCCAAAATCGAAATTTCAGCTTCCGGAGCGGACTCCGGACCTCTTTGCTTGGCCCCCTGAAAATGGAGCTTTTCCACTTTTGTGACCGGCGACGTCGCTTTCTCTTTGGCTTTTCCCTGAGAGTCGCAGGTTCGGGGCGCGGACAAACCGTTCGCTTCGAAAACGAACGCACCGCGAAAAGGAAGGGGGGGGGGGAAAAAAAAAGGAAAGGAAAGGAAAGGAGAGCATCTCGAGGGCCTTTTTCCGTACAAATTAAATCATATTTCAATGAGACTTTTTTCCATGCCCGCGAATGAAAAAGGAATCTTCAAGGAGGCGAAATTACCATAAATAAGAACTGTTTTCCTTCGTGGGAGGAGAATTTTCGTTATAAAAATGTATTCAGCAGAGGGAGAGCGGGGGGTGCGGGGGGGGGGAAGAAAAAAAAACCGAGGGAAAGATCAACGAAAGAAGCTGCTGCTAAAAGGTCAAGTAGTCGAATATGTTGATTCTGTCATTAATGAGAATCCTCTGCTTACGTGGCAGGAGACACTAATGAGGAAATGTTTATTAATGGACCGTGGCAACCTTTATTTTCAATGCAAACATTGGGGGACATATGTTTCCATCCCCGTTGATTTATGGATTTCGAAGTGGCAACCTATTCCTAATGCTCTGCGGTAACCCTACACCTTTTTCCTTCTCTCTTATTTCCACGTCGATTGTTAAAGCTTTTTTAAGGCGCGCGGAGGGACAAGCCGCCTTCGCGGACTGTTCCCCGGATCGGGGGGGGGAAGGGTTCACCCTTGCCCTTCCCGACAGCGAAACGCTGTCGGTTTTGCAGGGCGTCTCGGCGGATGGCTTTTTCCCCGTTGGAATTTGCCTGAATCGCGCAATCTCTGCTGACGAGCAGCTAATCCGCGCCCGAAATCAAATCTTTCAATCCGGTCTTCAGTCGGTTCCGAAGCGACGATGCCGCAAAGCGAAATTCGGCATTTTTGCGCGGAGCGGCGGGCGGTAATTGCGCTGCTGAATTGTTCCGAGGGATTGAGGGATCGCCAAATTAAAAAGGAAAAAAAAAAAAAACCGCGGCTCTCCGACGGCGGCAGGACGTCTTCCCTGCTCGGAATCTCACTGCCCCCCTCCTGTCGCGGCACCGGCATCGACGAACGGACGCTCTGCGGGGCGAACGAATCGGCGAAGAAAATTCATCCGCGGTTTCCTCCCCCGGAAGTGGCAGCAACCGCGCAGGAAGTGGCTCGCGGCCAGGTCTTCTGCTGCATTTTTCCGTCGTAAAAAAAAAAAAAAAGGGACTTGTGATATTTATTTAATTACCTTATCATCGTTTAAGCCTTATTTATTGACGAGAACGTCAACGTAATGAGGAACAAGGGAGCCGTTTAATGTTTATATTTTGTTTCAACGAGAAAGCCGAGGATTCGCGGGATTTTTCTTTCTCATGGCTGCCAACCGTTTCGTAATGAAGCATTTTGGCATGGAGCTGAGGAAAAATTTGTTCGGATTCATTTGTAGAGCAATATTTCATCGTTTCCCGATGCCGTCTCCGTTTTAATTGCCATAGAGCAAACTTTTTCTTTTTTTTTTTCCCTCTCTCCGCGTTTTATTTCCTATGCTGGCTCATTAGGGAACATAATGCTCCTGTGTGAAAAGCACATGAATTGTGACGTTCGTCTGCTATTAATTTAATTTCCCACAATTAACTTCATACTCTTTGTTTCCCCTTTTTGGCAGCGCGCTGAAGAAAATGCTTTGTCCAATGTTTCAGCCATTAAAGAGTGCGATTTCAATGGGATATCTGTTAGCGGAGGAGGATTGCCGTTATAAATCAAAATTATTATTATTTCTGCAATTTTCTGACGGGGCGCCGAACGACTCAAACGAACGGCTTCGAAAAGTCAAAAAAAAAAAAAATTAATTCCATTTTGAACCGGTTCCGATCCCTTTCACTCCAGCAAAAAAAATGTGCAATCGGATTCGGGATTTGGCGAAAACCTGCGGGATTTTTTGTGGAAAAAATGCCGGAAGGAGAGCGAGGATGATCAAAGGCATTCCTGGGAGAGGAACTGCGGCGACAGCGTCGGAAAAACGCACCCGAAATGAAGGCCTGCCACTTTGAGCGTGCGGCGGTCTCGCATCTTGAGTTTTATTGCAGCGCGACAGGAGACGGCGGGATATTTGTGTATCGTCGGGGATTTTTCATCCCTTAATGGAAACCACTTCGCTTTCCTAAACGAAAATGAACCTCTGCACGTACCTAATTTGTCCCGATGGAGAAAATGCGGGATCGCGACAGGAAAAAAAAAAAAAAAATCCTCGGTCGAAAACGTAAATCCGTTCGGGCATTTTCATGAATTTTATTTCATCCATAGATTTATGAATATTGCCTTTTTTTTTTTTTTATTTTTTTTTTATTTTTCCTAATTATTGTTATATGAGCCGGGGAATAATTCATAAAAATTTGATTTCCAAAAGAATATATCTCTTTCCGAATTTTTCAAATTATCCCGTCACAAATTGGTGCACATCGCACGATTGCGACTTCGAATGCATCCATCATCGGTTAAAAATGTTTAAACTTCAACATTAAGTCACCAACATTTATACCTGCCCGAACGTTACGATGCCACAATGCAGAGAACCCACATGTATACGTGTAGTAATGTCTGATATTAAATTTATTTTATTGCAGAAGAATTTGCTGAGACGCGTGAAGTATACGGGCGAGGTGGCAGACGATAATCGCCGCGTCGCTCCGAAATATACATGTATCTGTACAAATCTTTGTTCTCCATTTACGGATCAAAGCAAGTTTCGTTTAGTTACCGTTTTTTTTTTTTTTTTTTAGTTTTGGATACGGAAGATTCAAGAGAAAACTACTTGAATCTAAAGAGTTTAGTTGAAGGGATTAAAAATAATTTGAAAAGTGTTACGAGACAGGTTTGTATAATTCGATATATCCAATATGAGACGGGCAGCAACGGGTTAAGCACGAAAGAGCCCCTCCATCGTTCGGCTCCGCAAGTAAAACAAACATTTTGTATAACATAAATATTATTTGACTAAGGAACGACTGTTTATGGAAAAAAAAAAGAAAAATATATTCAAAGGCGCTAACTGGCGAATGGATCTGTTACCAGCGACATCCTCGGATGGAACCACGTAGGTCTCGGGTTAGAAAACACAAAATTAATTTCGGGCGTCTGTGCGCCCCGTCTGCGTGCACGCAGAACGGGTGTCCCGGGCACCAACTTTCGGAAAGGAAGCGACCAAAACGGAAGCTTGCTCCCACCCCGTCGAAATCGATGACGAGACCCGGAAGATGGATGCTCCCTGCGCCACGGACTGAATTTCCCGTAAGAAACAGAACTTATTCTTACGTCTTTCCGCATTCCGATTCTGGCCGTAGTTATACTTTAACGTAGCTCTTATAAAAATATATTTTTACCGTAATAACTCACACCAACGCTCGAAGTCCATTTATAAATTAATTCAGGTTTAATCCATCAAGCTAATGCCATTAGTTATGACTCCGCTGCTCATTTAACTCAGGCACGACACCAGTTTTGGATATTCTCCCTGTCAGATTATACAAATCTAAAGTTTTGCATTTTTTTCGGTCGTTATTAATCATTCTCATTACGTTATCGTTGTTAATCTCTCGTTACATTATATAAAGCACATCGTGGCACATAATTATATTTAAAATTACATTTTATGTAAGCAAACTTAACCCCTAACTCGACCAGATTAACTTATCACGTTAAATTCCTGTCTCGTATCGCTTTTTGTGCGCAAAATACTTTGCTGCAGCTTGTTTCATCGTCCCATTATGCGTATCAGGTTCGGAGTTGACTCCGAGAGAATTTCCGCTTGAAAAAGTGTTCGGGGCATAATTATTTATCCTTCTTCATTTGAAGCGATAAAAAAGAATTCGAGTGGCTCGGAATCGCAAAAGTGTTTTTTAACATTTTGAGGCATACAGACAGACACCCGGGGAAGTATACAGGAATGAAAAAAGTTGGAGCCATCTCCAGTACAGCCCCAAAGTGGGAAATCCCCGGCTGTAAATGGAGAAACGTATTTGCCGCGAGAATTTAAATTAAATTTATTATTACGGGAGAAGATGGTGAAAGGCGTTCCAGTTAATATTTTTTTGAAAATTTGGAATTTTTTTTTTTTTTTTTTTTTACTTTACTGGAGAATAATGCTCAGAGGGAGAGAGACCGGGGTGGCAACGCCAAGTTTTCCCTTTTTCAAACAACGGAAAATTTCAATCTCGAAGCTAAACGGGGAAAGCAGGAAAGGTCACATGAATAATGAACGGCTTCAGCGGGTAATGTCGCAGTCAAGAAGAAAATTCGACAGTTCGCCGTTCTGCTGCTGGGAGGACGACAGTTTAAAAGGCGACCGGAAGGCTTTTCCAGCGTGGCGGTGTTATCCGCCAAATGTTGCCGACCCAAAGGGACGCTGCCGCAGATTTCTCATTTTATTTTCACCGAAAGCACCGCCGCGTTCAGCGGCATCCTCTGGTCCTTCCGTTCTCCCGATGAGAGAGGTCCTTTACCAGTAGTTGAAAAGCTCCGCGCGGCGCAACACACACGCGCAACCGACAATCCGAACCGCCAGAATTCTCCCGTAACAGAGCGCATTTTGCTTACCGGCAAGATTAATCTTCAAAATTCGATGTCGGTGCATCGCTTCCGAGCTTGCTCGTTAAATTTACGACGGGCCGATGAATTGGAATCCAAAGAAATATCCGTCTCCTTCCGCGGTGGATCCATTTACTGCAATAAAAATACGTTCTGCAGCGAGGCAGCAGGGCCTCGTTTATCTAACGCTCTTCCCTGGTCCGGCATATATCGGGCATAAGTAAACGGTAATAAGCGACGGGAGAAGAAATCGTAATTTCGTTCGGGGCAGAAGCAGCGGAAGTTGACGGAAAGAAAAAGGAAGCGAAGTCGACCCGGGGGTTAGCCACCGTGCAAACTTCAAAACACAAAGCAAGTAAATGATGATGGCAAGGAACATGTGTACTCCATTGAAACCAACGTTGATAGGGGAGATGGCGGTTATATATTACGGCAGTATCCCTCGTGTAACCGCATGCTACCCGTCGTTAATGCGCACAATCTCAAATTACATTGGTTTCCTTCGATTTTAGCACCCACAGCAGTCACTCTGCGTGGCGCTTGCTTTCTCGAAGCATCATAAAATTTGAATGTTCGGGAAAATATATATTTCTTTTTGATGTTCCTCCTTGGGTTCCACGGTTTTCCAATTTCTCGCTTGAGAAAGTACCGAACCCGAAACCGGAATAAATAATTTAAATTGTCCCGGGAGGGGAAAAAAGGGGATAAAAAATAACCAACATCGTTTGGAGATATAACGCTGTGCGCGGAGCGGTTTATCTCCGCTTCACCCTTAACGCGGATTCAGTTTATAAATCCCAGCGGAAAATCGCCGGGTTTCGGAGCCGCGCGCAAGGAGGCGACCAAGATGCCGGACCGAGGGATTTGCGCATCTCCAAAGGGGGCGTGCCCCGAACGGATGAGAAGCGAGGTGAGATCAAAATCCTGCGCCGCGGATTAAGGAAGCTGACGGAGGCCGGATCCAAACACGCCGCCGACGGAAATATCTGCATGCGCTACCGCGGCGGGAAGGGAAGAAAGAAATGAACTCGGTCGATGCCGGGGAAAAACCCAAATTCCTGGGCAAAAGTTTGAAAACTCCAAAACCGAGGGACAAAAGCTGGAAAACAAAGCTCCGTCTTTGCGGAAAAGGAATCCTCCGGATCCTTTCTTTATTACTTTTCCAACGCCGTCGAAAACCCTTGCACAATTCACCATCAATAATCGTTTACCCTTACGCGGCGACGGGCCCGGGGAAAACATGCGGGAATCAAAGGATTCCCTGTGGAACGAGTCGACGGGGGCAGAAACTGCTCCGGCGGAGGCAGAGGAATCCCCTTGTGATGGTTCTTAACATTCGGATTGACCGACGCGGGCAACTCCGCGACGGAAGCCTCCTTCCGAGGCGAACTCTCTCCTTTCGCGGCGGAGCCCATTATCATCCCCTGCAAAGGGGAGGAGAACGCGAAAACCTTCGGTTTCACAATTAATTTGAATTTCAGGGGCCCGTTTAAGGGTTCTCCACCGAGAAATGGAGCAAGAAAGTAAAAGTTAATCGGGCTCTGACGGAGTCTGCAGCATTTTCTGCCGCGCAGAGCTGCGCCGTTAGAAACGGATCAAAACCGGATCGGACCCCGGAAAAGCAATTACGAGACGTCTCATGCGAGGGAAGCATTTCGGTCTCCTTTATCCGTCTTCTGCTTGCGTCCTTTTTCCGTTCTCTTTTTAAGTTCTGCAAAATTCCTTCCGGTCGAAGTCAGATTCTTCTGGACCGTCCGCATTTCTACGTTCGGGCGAATGTCAGTTTAATGGTCCACCCTTTAATATTCCCTTCGATGTGCGACATCGCAATCCGGATAATGAGTAATAAACGGATAAATGACGGGTTGTTTCGCTTGGAAGTGGATTGCCAATGGCGAACAGACTTTGCGTTCATTATCCGTGCGATTATAATTAACGCGAGTTCTCGGGCCGGCGTAATGGTCGCCCTTGTTGCGATTCACTTCGTGCATTCCGCTGAAAGGAAGCTGATTTTAACCCAAGCAGGAATATCTGAAGTTTCTTCCTCGCATGCAGATTAAATTCTGCACCGATTCATGCTGCAAAAGGATTCTTCGCCGGCAATAAGGGATGCTAATGGAGAGAGGGACAAACGCCTCCGTCGTGTCCCCTTTTTGGGTACAGTCGTGTGTATCCATCTTAATTGGTTCTTTTATTCCCACATATTAACCCTCCGGAGTCAAATTTGGACAATTCTTTTGCTCCGTTGCTCGAAAACTTATTTGTACACAATGTTTTGGGGGTAGGAAATTCGGTGCGTTTGTCGTGATCCTTTTTGATTTATTGTGATATTTACAGCGGCTGCACGCACGAGGGATTTTGTCGCGGGGGCCGCGGCGGCGACAAACCCAAACATCACTTATCTAAATGCAAAATCGTTGGCCTGCCAGAGATGGGGAAAGCACTGCGGAAAGTGATGCAGTGTGGAAAAGCTTCGCGGTCCTAGCTCTCATCCGATCCAGGTTTCGACCGGGCAAGACGCGGTCGCTTTCCGTACATATATATATATATAATGATCGCTGCCGCTGTTGCTTGCCTAGAAAATTTCCTCCTTAATCCCGGGTTTTTCCGAAATTTTACCCCGGATTTTGTGTCGACAATCGGATCCCACACGTCTTCATTGTGTTCCGCAATAAGGGTGACTGCCCAATTTGATTTACTGCATCTTTCACAAATACATTAGTTGCAGCGATTAGGGGTGGTTTCCTGTTTCTGAATTGCATTTACTGCTGGGGTAAATCTTTACTTTGGACAGAAATTAATTGCGAAGCTTCCTTTTTTCTTTTTTTTTTCACTCGAGGTGAACAGCATTGATCGTGGATTTGACATTTTCATTCGGTTTTTCCCTTTTCACTGATGGTCGTTAATCGCGAGACCGAAAAATTGCGGTTCCTCGCCAGTAGTACCTCATAAATGCGTATCGGCCGATTGAATCTTCCCGGCGTGTAACAATAAACACCGCATGCGCTTACGTATATATATATATATATATATATACGTATATACATCCGCAGTTATCTGCCACGTTTAATTATTTATCCGACTGTCGCGTTTTAGAATGCTCTTTTAATGTCTAATTATCCAGCAACACGTATATTCCATTTAAGGTAACAGTCTGATTTGCAACTTTTCACTCGCGCGTCACATCCGTAAGCAAGATCGGGGCGAGCACCCGGTAAAGTTGTGAAATTTCAACAAAACCTGTCGCTGAAATATCAAATCTTGGAGATTTTCCCGCCGCGAAGGAGGAGCGGGGAGGATGAACCAAGGGTGGAAAGAGCGTCGGTGGAGGCCCCATGTCGAATGTCAGAATTATCGAATGGGCACCGACGCGTTGAAAAACTACGAGGACACCATTTCAAGGGTGGTAAAAAAAAAAAGATCTTTTGTTCTCACCCTCGTACCTAGTTGCGCAGCATCCGTGAGCAATTCGCATGATACCCAACTTTTATGGACGGCGGTTTAACGTGAAGTAATCATTAATGTCAATATGGACCGGGAGGGGGAGATGAGACCATGTGCGCTTTTCACAACTAATGATATTATAGAAACTCCCCCTTTATGGCTTACGGAGGAGCAAAATGGGGCTCAGGTCAGTCGTTCTATTTTAGGGCCGAAAGAAAAGGTGCTTAAATTGAATTTGCCTCGGTAAAGCTATCGATATTTTATTTTAACGCTCTTTTTTTTCTTACCCCCGCGCTGCGGAGGGAGTCCAAAGCTCCTTGACTGCAATCGAAATCGGAGCTGCCAACCGCCTCGTGCGTCTGGAGAGCCCCTCGAAATCGCTCAGCGATAACCATCGGCGGCGACACCGAACGCGTGCCGCGAAGCTCGCGACAGACGATTCCTCCCCGGGTCTGGACGGTGCCTGATGCGTCGAATATTGGATTTTGCCGTGCTTTGAAAAGAGGAACTGAAAGAGAAAAAAAAGGGACCGCAGCCCCTTTTCCACTGCCGTTCAATTAGTCCTCCGCTTTCATTTTGAGGTCCCTTGCGCCCCCTTTCCCGTTCCCCGTCCTCAAAAGGGCAACTGCCTTATTCGGAGCACTGATTTCGCCGAACAAGAAAAAGGTGGAATTAATAGAGCTTTGTACAAGAAGACGGGAAACCTAAGATGCTCGCTGCTGGAGTCGAATCAATTTGCGGATAGGATGGCGGCCCTCGGCATCGATTGCGCGTCAGGTTAACTTGTGAAATGCATTTGAAACACATATACATGTATATATATATATATGCACATCCAAGAAGCTGACTTGAAATTTCCGAGCCGAGGAGTTAACGGGACTCTGGGGTCATGCACGGATCCGGCTCTGCAGGAGCCGGAGATGGAGCACAAATCGGAAGCCGAAACTTGATGCGATTTTGAAATGGTTTCGGCGCATAATTTGGACCCAAGCATTCTATACAAATATTTTCGGTCAACTCGGTTTAGGCGGTCCGAGCGATATTAATTCATCTCTCGATTTTGCCAGTAAACCGGATTATTTCTTTAATGTAGTAACATTCTCCAACACGGGTTTCGGCCCATCCCCGTAAAGCATCTCAACGAAATTAAACGCGATCCATTTTGGACGTCGGCGCAGCCACTTTGGCCCGAGCCTAATCCGAAATTGGTTAATAAATCAATTGGAACAACGAAAAAAAAAAAAAAATAAAATAAAATAAAATAATAAAATAAAAAAATTAATAAATTTAAATTTTTAAATAGATTCCACTTCGCATCGCTGAATACCCGTTCGCTGGGAGCACCCATCGGTTGCCGAGCCTCGACTTTAATTTGATCAATATTCAAACACCAAAACTCGCAGTTGGCTGCAATGTCGGAGCATGCATTTGGTTGTGCAAGTTGCTCGTCCGCCGTGCAAGTGGAAGCAGAACGAGCGCGTGTTAATCGGGACGCCTTCGACACGTGGAAATGCGGCGCTTTTTTGCTTTTTTAAGCAATTTGATCGCTCTGGAAACCCAACGGCGGAAGCGTAAGGTTTAGGGAATTTTGCCCCTTTTTTAAGGGAAGTGCCCAAGCGATTATTTCGTGCGATTAGCGCTGGAACATCTCCCGATCGTTATTCTCCTTCAGTCGGGTGACTTCTCTAATAAGGAACTCGCAAAGGCTCCCCCCGTGAAAAGACAATGCAGAAAGGCTTTTTTCTCCTTTGCGAGAGTTAACGGAGGCCCTTTGCGATGCGGCGAATGCGAAAGAAGCGATTTACAAGGCGAACTTCGGTTTTAAGCTCCTTTCCCCCGGCTGCCAGGCAGATTTGCATGCAAAGGGTGGCTCTGTTTGAACAGAGGGTGGTTCATCACGAGAGAAAAAAAAAAACGTCGCCATTAATATTTGATTCTTTCATAATGAAACGGGGGAGGGGGTGGAAAGGGCTGACGAAGGAATTCCTTCGAAGTCGAAGCTCGGGTCGCTGCGGCAGGAAAAGGAATCGATGGCTGTCGGCGAACCGCAGCCGAACCCCGGATAATTTCTGCCCGCTCTTAAGATGAAGCGAAACTAATTTTCAACCGATTTTTAATCCTCGCGATTGTGCTGCGATCGACACAGGCGAACTTCCGCCTGAAAAATCCGCTCCGAACGCATCTCCGGCACGTTCTCCCTCTTGGTTTTCTTTTTCCCTTCGCCCCTGTCGCAGGTTGCACTCGAACGCGTGCAAAAGCTCGGAATCTCGGCGCGGCAGGCGGGCCCTCGTCCAAAGATGCGAAAGGAAACCGAAAGACCGGGTTTTTCCCCTGTCTTCCCTTCAGCGATTCCTGCCGCTGAAGCACTTATTGCTAGTTTTCCAGTTGTCTTCATTCGTTCCAATTTTCCAGCGACATTCCATTAGTCAGCACACTGGCCCCGAAGCATTTTTTAATGCAAAAATAAATTTCCTCTCCCGGTATTTCTTTTTATCCGCGCTTTAAGCAGCGCTCGCTTCCATCCCTGCCAAGCTTACATTCCCTTCGAGTTTCCACAGAAATAAAGGTTAATCTGAGAAAAACTCCCGAACGTGTTCTTTCATACTTCACGACAACCTGTTTCTGCACGAATGATTACATTTATAGCTCTTGGGTGTATCACCTTTCTTCAAATAAAATACAATTTGATTTTGATGACCGAACGGAATTTCCGTTCCTTACACGTTAATTGCCTTATTCGAACGTCATTTAAGATGATATGAAAGGAGCAGACCTGACGCACGCTTCATTTTTATTAATTTCCCTAAATGGCAGCAGCCAAACCGGGGGGGGGGGGGAGGGGGATTTTGGAACGGAACCCTGTACCGCGAATGTACATATAAAATATTTACCCCAATGTTGATTGTTTTATTGAACGGATTCCGTAAAATGCGGCAACTATTGATTTATGCGTGGATACCTGACGATGCGATCGAAATTCCGATCCAGTCAATAAAAAACTTTCCTCGACGGCAGAAAAACTTGGGTGGATTTAAGGGTTTTTTTTTTTTTTGCGCCGCAGGAAAAACCGAAGGGATCGTGCCAGAAAATCGGAAAATGGTACGAAAAACTTTTTTTTTTTTTTTTTTTCCCCAGCTATCGGAACGAGATGAATAGTCAGATGAGCCTCGTTAACCGCAGCAGCATAACAAATGGCGGAGCATCTGCCCGGAATGGTTCGCGTTACGTTCCCGGGGGCGCGGCGCAGATTTCCAGATATGATTTTTCCCCCCTTTCCGAACCACTTCTCCAAGTCTTTCCGCGCCGGCCACCCGGAAACATTCCGGTTCGGGACGCCCGAACGGCCGGGCGGATGCCTTCGCGATCGGATCGCTGACTCCCAGGAATACCCCCGTTTTGCGTTGCAACAGCGTCTTCGGCCGAACCTAACAAGTCATCCGGAGCTGTCCCGCGAGACGAGATTGAGAGATGCCTCGCATTTGGGTATTAAAGAAGAAGAAGAAGAAGAAGAAAAAAAAAAAAAAAAAAAAATCCAACTCTGGGGATTATGCTTTGCTTGAGATGTGCGAACGTGACTTCAACCGCACACTAAATCAAGATTATTTCTTTTTATTCAGGATTTATGGCGGGATTAACGTACCTGTGAATGGCCATTCGCAGATCGAATTTTTTTACTAATTTTCCATTCGGCACCGATCCGTTTAAAATCCGAAATTTTTCGCTCCGGACGGCAATAACAACCGGCGAATACGTAGATGTGTATCATGGGCGAAAATCGTCGAGCGATGCGTGGTGCGACCCGACGTGCACGGCAATATGAAATCGTCATTAGCAGCGCAAAGGATCTTGTAAAACCGAAAGTGGATAAAGGGCCGGAAGATGCGCACGGAGCGGCTCGCCTCATTATCATCAAATGCTGAAAAGCATTTTTTCGTGTGCGTTTCAACAAAAATTTATCATGTATTGCGCGTAAATGCAGTGTGAATAACGCTGAATGCAATTTACTTTAATTAACATTTAATATCGGCTGTTTACAATTATTCGTATATTAATAATCGTATATTTTAAATGAGAGCTCTTACATCGACTTTATAATGATAAAAAAATAAGAATCGCGTTCAGCGTCGGTTATTCGACTCCGATATGTTATACATACTGTACATTTATATGTACATGAAAATCGTATGTATATATATACATTTTTTTTTCTTACAACTCTCGCATGCTTTATATCGTATGTGATTCTTATACTTATATTCCATCCATATAAAGTTATATATATATATATATATTTTTTATGCAGCATATTAAAAAAATATTCTCGGAAATATGAGAACCTGCTGCTGAATACGGTTATGCGTATCTTTATACCATATTTCAAAAATTATAAATATTTTATGTATTTTTAATTGAAACTGAAAAATGACATTTGCTGAAATAGCGCTTTACATATATTATATATATATATATATATACATACATACATATTTAAATTTGGAAAAATTGCTTGCATAAAAATAACATGTTTTTGTAAATTTTTCTTAAACAATGTTTCTGTTATACCTGTTTCATGCATATAATTTGACAATTAATCCATTTTTCTCTTCCTTATTTTTGTTTACATTTAGCCACGAAATGATTAATTTTAAGCGATTCATCTGTACGAGGAAAAATTTAAGATGCGATGAATAATTTTGTTATTTTGGCACAATAAATTTCTCAATATTTGCGAAAAAAAAATTTATAAAGGCTTAACGTCAAAAACGCATGTTCATTATTCGGTGAATTAAACATTTTCTCATGTAAGCTTAATTATGTATCGCATAAATAATGAATCCACTACATCTTAATTATTATTTATATAAGAAAGCTATTATTTTATTTTTATATTATTATTATTATTATTATTATTAAAAGGCTCGTGGAAAACTCAAATTTTTTAATCAGAAAATTTTACGCTTAAATATATATATGTTGTATGCAGATTTAATATATATATTTATTCGCGTCGAATAAATTCGTAATAAATGTCATTTAAATTTAAATGAACATCTAAAGGGTGATATTTAACATTGCTCATTTACGTTAACATTATATTTATATACATATTCTATACGTTAGTGGAAGATGTGAGTTACAGCGTTCAAGGAATATAATATTTTAATTTTAATATACAACTTTATTCGCGTATAACTCAAATAAACTTTATTTTTTTTCTATCACGTGATATGCTTTTTATATCACAGTCTTCGGCTTTTGTGCATTTTTGCGTATTACATTTAAATTTTACTTCGATTTATTTACAATTTAATTTCATGTGTTGTTACATCGTTCTGTCGCACATTATATACATATTCATGTACTGAAAATGTTATTTTTCATTCTTTTAGCAATTTGCTTTAAATTTTATTTTATTTTACGTCAGTTTTTAACTTGGTCATTCCCTTTTCTCCCCGATCTCATCATCCCGGCCAGTTCCTTTCGTTCTCCTTCCATGCGCGGCCCCGTCCGTCCACCGTTCCCGGACCGCGTTTAATTCAGACGGGCTTCGCTTCGCTCTTGCACTCGAACCCATCACCGAGGCTGCCGCGATGCGGGTTTTCGCATCCCCCAGATCAACGTTCGGTCGATGGACGCCGTCCGACGTGCACGCGAACGCGGCGATGCGAGAGCAGCGTCAGCGAGCCTCGGCCGAAGCTCGGCATGCGAATTAATATTTAACCGGAAGCGCGGAGGGTTCCGGAGACGGAGCGATCCGTCGTCGTGGCAGAAGACCTCGGCCGCCCACCCTCGCGGTGCACAGGTAAATGGAGAGCCGGAGGAGCGAGCGAGCGGAGTGGACGCGGAGCCTCCGCGAGCCGTGCGTTTAGCGCATCGAGTCCTGGGGTGCCGAATGCAGTCGTGAAGCGCGAAGCACGCCACTCGTCAGTCGATGCCGGAGAGCCGAGGAGGTCGGAGCGCTTCGGTCTCGCGTTCGCTCCGCTCACATCTCCAGTGCGATCCCAACGCGTGAAGCCCAGAATCGTCCGCCGCTGAGACAGAGTTAGATTCGCCGTTCGCACAATGCGGGAAACTGATATTCACGTAATCTCACTGCGGTGTCGGATGTGATGTGTCTCGTTAATTGAATAATATTAATTTTTTGTGGATTCGGAAAAGAAAAAAAAAATATATATATATATAAATATATAAAAATTTACAAATTGAAATTATACACACAAATTTGTAACAATAAGTTAAAATTATATGAAGTGATACGTATTTTTTGCTAATTATCTACGCTAAAAGGATGGTACCAAACGAATTTAGTTGTACAGGTAAATATGTAAGATATTCAGGTGTTTGAATAATTTGAAATTGCCATACGTAAAAATTATCTTATATATTAAGGGGGAATTTAAATTCATATTATAGCAAATTGTACATTTTTCGATTTAAAGTTCAGATACGGTAAAAATCTGAAATTTTTACACCTCGAATCGAAAAAAAGGCAATTTTTACTACATTTAATTTAATACGTACATAAATATTCTCCATTTCGTTGCGATACGTGAAGAATGCTTTATAAGGTTATATAAATATAAATAATAGTTATATATATTCCGGAAAACGAAAAATGTGTCGAATGAGAGAAGTAGGAATTTATATGTTGGGGAAAAATTGAATGAATATATATATATATATATATATTATTGAAATTATTACTTTGAGATTGAAAATATTGATAAATTTAAAATGATAAAGTACATGAACAATAATATCTGTGCCGCTATCATAAAAAGTTAAGCACGTACGTCGTATCTGCTCGCACTGGATATATAAATATATATATATATATATATATGTAAAACCGTTGACTGCCGGAATTATTTGTCAGGCGCTGTTTTTACTGCATAAATATAATATTAGATGACATTTGTAAATATGATATTTTTCTTTGTCTCTATAAATGTAATTGTTATCATTAGATTTGACAGAATAAATAATTAGGTATTTCCTCATGTTTATAATGATGGCTCAGGGCAAGACGTTCACATTCTCGGCTGTGCATTTTATATTTCGTGGCTTCCGGAATTCGTTTCGAGCGTTCGGAAAGGAAAATGCGTTCGCCGCGCCGGGGAAACGGCTTTCGGGCCGCGGGTTAATGGGATGCAGTTGAAGCCCGGTTTTTTTTTTCTTTTTTTTCCTAACGAACGCCCCCCGTTCGAAAGGGAAGCCTTCATCACCGCGTTGCGGACTTCTTTCGCGATCCCCGCAGGTTCGTCGGGGCAGCGTCCCGGAGCCCCTCGTTTTCCTTCCTTCCTTCCCGCGTTTCCTTTTTCCTTTCCAGGCTAATTTCCCCCCCCCCCCCCGGCC
>JAOWBB010009684.1:0-85734 GCA_028565995.1 Ricinus marginatus
AAACATAGAAATAAAATATTATATATATATAACTAATTAAATATATTATTATTATATATATATTTATATATATTTTAAAAATATATATAGAAAAAATAAATTTTTATGTATATAAATAAAAAGTTCATTTTTATAAGGATTCTCGTTTTTTTGACGATTTAGAATTAGCTACAAAAGGAATAATGTTCTTTGGGTCATAGGTTGATAAGCTGGTATATTGCCGAATATCTAGAACAACCCTTGTTCATCTTGAATTTAAAAAAATATTGTGGCTATAGACCTGTAAATATTATTTCTTAACTTTAAGAGATTCGATTCTGAACTATATTTGATCTTTATTTGTAGCATTGGTAAGAAGATAGATTTTAATTATTTGAATTCTTTCTTTGAGAAATTCAAGTACTAAAACTTTCAAATACATATATATTCTTAATCAGAGTATATATATTTATTCCTTGTTATCGTGTTATGAATGAGTCAATTAATGCACCAAATTTTCAATTCTATAGGCTTCTTAAACAACTTGATTATTATTGCCTTGATTTGACAGAACAGCACTGTCAAATTTAATTTTCCTTCAGTTAGAATTTTTTTTAAAATCTACAATTTAAATAAGAACATTATTGAAGTCGTGCTAAAATGCAAATTAATGATTTGTATTCTTTGAAGGTTACAATTCTTTTCGCTATTCTGGAAAAAGTATTGCATCATAAAGGTATATTGAAAGATAATGCGTAAATACTTATTGTACTCAATAAAGAATAATATAGTTGTTAAATTACAATTAACGTTTAGGCGGCCCTTGTACTGGTTATTAATCATTATAAAAATTGTTTTATATGAGCTTTTACAATTGTTTAGCAGGTTTTTATTGCCGTATTCGATTGTTCCTTAACCGTATTCGATTGTTCCTTAATTAACTTAAGATTTACATTACTTTGATTTCATACTTGAAATTTAAATCTTGAAGATAATTGCATCATTTAGTTTTTATTAAGTTCCTTACGAAATGCTAATTATTGTAGTTGATAATACAGAAGAAAGTAAAAAAAAAATAGCAAATATTTCTGTTATCCGTGCCTATTAACAGCGTCTTTTTCTTTTACGTTTAGAGATTATAAAGAACACGGTGGTAAGGCAAAGGAAAATGATTCGTCATTGCGCAAAGACGACATCACAATGTCTACTCCCAGTTTATCATCATGGAATTCATCGCGGAGTAGGGAAGAAAGTAGATCTTCATCGTCTACTTCCTCCTCCACTGATTCAAAGGATTCTGGATATGAAAGTCAACGTCCTTCCACAACAAATTCTAGGTTGATCTATAGTTGACTGTTTATGTGATTATTTAAGCCGGCGACCGAAAATATTTAATTAAAAAAAAGTCAATTTTCATTCAGATTCAGCACAAATAAATCTCTGACTTCATCTTGGACCTCTACGCCCGATCTGGGAAATTTAGACAACAGTGTGTCCACAACTGTCTCTATCACATTACCGAGAAGAAGGAAAACTTCTGAACTCTCAGACAGTATAGATTCTTCCAACAAATCCGCCGAATTTACTCTAAGAAGGAGAATGAATACAACCGATTTAAGTAAAATCGCGAATGACGATGAAGAACCAGAAACTATCAAAACAAGGTTGGATCTAATAAGAATAATGTCAATTAATTTTTCATTTTTTACTCATTTAATTACCTTTACATTTATTCAACAGCATATCATAATTGCTTTCAGATCAGATGAAAGTTCCTCATTGAAAAAAGCTACGAAAATATCAAGTACTACGAACACGGGAGAAGTATTTAGGCCATTGAAAGCAGCAAAAGCGGTAACATTAGAGTATAAAAAATTGACTCCTATAAAAGAAACTAATGGCAAGCCGCCAGGGAAGTTAAAAAAGCCAGAGATTAAGGGATCGAAAGAAAATTCAACAAATCCAGATGTCGAGTTTATATTAAAAGTCAAGTCTTCCAGACCAGAAATATCTAAAAAGGTCACCAAAATTACGAAAATAATTTTATTGAGGGATTCCTGTTATTAATAAATTAAACAACTAAAAGTAAGATTTTATCTGATAAAAATTAAATATTTTTGTATTAGACAGAGAATTTAGCAAGGCAGCCATCAGCGTTGATAATCCAGTCTCACAGTAGTGGCAGCTCTTCTGGAGCAGAAGATTCAATCGAAGATGACAACATGAGTGTTGCTGGAACTGAAACAACAGAAACTACTTTAGTTGACAAAAATGAAAATGAGCTTTTAGAACAGGTATTTGAATAATTTAGAATTTTTCTGATGATTATATATATGTATTCGCAGAATTTTAACTAGCATTTAAAAACTATTTTAAAAAGTGATATAAAAATAAATTTTGTAAAAGTTGAAAAGTTATATTAAATTCAAAACAATGCTTTTTACTTTCTGATGGAAGTATTTCAAGTTCCTTTTCCTATAATTGACTGTTAAATAAGGTCGGAAAACAAGAACATATTTTTTATAAAAAATTTTTAATATTACCCTAATTATATTCATAATTATATAAAATTTTTCATTCACATTAATTTAATTTTCAACCGCAACCACTGGGATCTTCTTAATAAAACTACATTTTAATTTCAGATCGAGTCCCTGAAAAATGAACTGGATACGATGAAAGCTAGATGTGAGAGGGTTGAAAGAGAAAAATCAGATATTCTGTTAAGAAGATTGGCATCGTACGATACGACTTCTAGTAGAACGACTGCTTCTGAAGTAAGAATGATTGTTTAGATACTTTTAAAAGTTTTGAATTATTTTTTAAGTTTATTTTAATGTGTGAAGTGTAAATGTAATTTCCATATTCTAAATATGTTAAACTTTATAATAAGAATCTAAATGTTTAAGTTGTGTCTTTAATTTTTTAACCCCAAAAATGACAGTAAATGCAGTTTTTTTAGATTTCAATCTTAAATTTTAGCTGCTTTTTATTTATTATTTTTTATTAGCTGTTTAAAATTTTTATTTAGAAGTTGTGAAACAACATTAAGGCAAATGAAGACTTGCATATAAAATGTTGAAATAAAAAATAAAAATAAATAAAGAAATGCAAGTAATGGATCTTTATGCCAAAATTTTCAAGCTCTTTGGCTTTTTTAATTTAACTTTTTTCCTACATTTTTTTTCAGTTACTTAAATTGCAACAAAAAGTCAACGAACTCTCAACACAATCCGAAGATTTAAAAGATGACAACAAAAGTTTATCATTACGAGTAAAAGAATTGGAAAAAGAGTTGGATGAACAAAAAAAATCAGATGATTTGGCAAAGAAAGCGGAGGAACTTCAAGTAAATGAAAATGAAGTTACCAATTGATTAAATAAACAAAATTAAAATATTAATAATATTTTATTAATTTTTAGCCCTCCTAATAATGAAAACAAAATTTTTTTAGCCCTTTTAATAATCATAACAAAATTTAAATTATAATTAAACAAAGATTTACGTATCCTGTGCGTATCATAAATTATATATTTTTAAAATTTAAAAAATCAGATTTAAGTTTGATTTCTATATTGTTCTTATTTTCGATTTCATGAATCTGTTCTTTTTAAAAACAAATCAAAAAAAACTAAATCTAATTCTCATATAAAGCACGAAAACTTTTTGCACATCCGCATTTACAAATTTGGATGAAATTGAAGTTTTGTGTCAAGCATTTTTCACTGTACAGTTTAAAATGTCTATTATTTAAATAACTAAAATCAGTATTAATAATATTTTTATTTTTATTATCCTAATTTAATCTGTAGTAATTTTACCTATATAGAGAATTTACGAGATATAGATATTGTACAGAAAGAATTAGTTTAAAATTAAATCATTTCTACATTTATAATTTTTTAAATTTTTACGATTTAAATGCGAATCACGTAAGATTTCTGTTACGTTTTTTTTCTTAGTTTTGAATCTCTGTGGGGCCATATTTCAGTTTTATCGACTCAGGAAACGTTAAAATCCATTTTAAAACTCAGATTTAATTATGTTAATAGTTATAGCTCTGTGCGTGGAATATTAAACTTCTCATAAAAAAAAGATTTGTTCTCTTAAAAGGCTAAACTATCAGCGGCTGAAACATTATGTGAAGAACTAATGGATGAAAACGAAGAAATGAAAAAGGAACTTCGTGATCTCGAGGATGAGATAGAGGAAATGCAAGACAACTTCAGGGAGGATCAAGCGGATGAATACTCTTCGCTAAAGAAAGAATTGGAGCAAACAACGAAAAACTGCAGAATCTTATCTTTCAAACTTAAAAAATCTGAAAGAAAAGCGGAGCAGCTAGAAATGGAAAAATTGGAAGTTGAAAATAAATATAAAGAGGTGAGATGGAATAAAATTTTAGATTGAAAAATAATTTTTTAGATTAAGAAAACAATTCAGGTTAACTGGAATTTTTCAATTTTTCTTTTTTGCCATCAGTTTGCTGGTCAAAAAGGTTTGGATGCCATGGAAAAGATAAAAAAGTTAGAAAATGATTTAAAAGTTGCAAACGAGGTTGCCACAAGACTGACAAAAGAACTGGAAGAAGCAAATTCAAAATTGAAAGTTAAGGAAAACCTGACAGATGGCGATTCACAGAAAAAAAAGACTTTATTGAGTAGCTTTTCAAAACCCGGAGAGGTAAGGCTTTCTTTAAGAAAGAAAAGTTGGTTTTTAAAAGATTACAACTTCTTTTTCGTGGATCGAATAATTCCCCAAATTTAATTTTATTCGGTTCATATACAATATATTTGTAATAATATTTTACCTGCAGAAAGTTTCAAGATCATCCTTGACAAGAGGAGGCTCTCAAGAAGATCCTCAGCAGCTTTTGAGGGATTTACAGGACTCCCTGGAAAGAGAAGCGGATTTACGGGAGCAGTTGCGATTTGCCGAAGAGGAGGTTCGTTTATTTAACATACATATTATTATAAGTTCCTAGAAAATTGCAGCTAGCCAACTAGATTCATAATTAAAAGGCAATAAAATTTATTTTTTTACATAAAATTCAAAAATATTCTGCCCTTTTAAATAGTGTACAGAAGTAAATGGAATCTAATATTTAGCTGAGAATAAATTGTTTACTCATTTTAAATAGTTAAATGTCTGAAACGTAAAGGATTTATATTTTTTGAGGGTAGAATGATGTAGAAGAATAATTCTTTTTGTACATCATGAATTTTACCTGGGTTTCTAAAATAATAAGCTGCTATTTGATTGACTAATTCAAAATTTATTTAGTATTTCGAATTAAAAATATCAATGCTTTTTTTGCGGAAAAAAACCTTTTTTTTTTACTCTTAAAAAATAATAAAACAATTTATCTTTTGATTTTTTCGATATATCTGTTCGTTGTGAATTTACAAATGCATTTTATTTTAAAAAAAAATGAGTTGTTAAAAGTAAGATGGGATTAATTTTGAAAACTATCACGTTGAATTTAAATTTTAGCCAAAAGCGCCTGAGAAGAATCAAATTTGAATTTTGTAAAACATCTGTTATTCTACCTATTATTTTCCAAAATGCTTTTTTAAAAATTAAAAAAAAAGTCAGATGAAAATTAAACTAAATTAGCAGGGCCATAAATTTATTTTATTTTTTTTCAAAAATTTAGATCTTTTTAAATTTCACAGTTGGGTAATATGATCCTGAAAAAGCAACTAAACAAAATGAAGAAAAGCAAAATTTTGGAAAACATATCTTTGGAAGCACTGAAGGAGAAAGAATTTTCAAATTTAGATTATCCGAAGAAATCTTTTCATAATTTTTTCGAGGGATTATTCCCCAGTGATTATTACGAAGTTGGTTATTCGCGTTATTCATGGAAAATGGAAAAGGGAGAAAAAATGACACAGACAGATAGAGGCGAAGCTCGATTTTCCGATACCCAAATTCAGACCGAGTTCGTATTTGTAAAAAGAGAGGTTGGCACACAAACTGAAATCGCGTTAACGGCGAATAATTTCACACAATCAGAATTTGCATTCAAATCCTGCGATAGGGGCGTTCAAACCAAACCCGAGACCGTTCTGGAAACTGGAGCTCAGACTGAAAATTTTCATAATTTTCAAAATGTTAGTGTTAAAAGACAGAAAGATGGCACCGAAAAAAAGACAGTAGATGCCATTGAGGGAAACGATGAGATTGGCCGGCAGAATTCTACCGATAAATCATCTGGTTTGAGTGATATTGTCTCATCCATGAATGATTTTGACGGTGCGGAAAATGTTGCCGGAGATGCGAAATTCGAAAAAGTTGGAAGTGAACCAATATGGCTGCCTCAGTGGCAGATAAATCCGTTTCTTTACGGTTTTAATTTCCTTGTCCCTCAGAGAAATTTGCTTTCTCCATTGGCTTCATTGTTGTCTCCTTTAGGTATGGTAATATCTCTTATGGTATGAGTGAACGTCTAACTATCCGGATGAAACAATGCGAATTAATATCCATTAGGTGACTGGTAATTAGTCTAGCTCTAAAGTTAATTTAATTTATACGTATATTTTTTTATAGTCTGATCATGACTGTATTATTTTTATGCACAACATATCTTCCCAACAACTGTTTCATCCGGCAAATAATAATATATATATTGTTAATTCAGAATTTTTCCATGTCGTCCGTGTCTTTGCAGGCCATCAGTCTGAGAAAGAAGGCTGCTCGCGTTGAGGAAGAAAACGATTCTTTAGCACTTCAGCTCAAGAAAATGGCTATAAAAGCCAAATGTATGTGTAGTACAAATATGAAAAAAAATAATAGGAGAATAATAATGATCTTGAAAACTTTTCACATTTTTTTTCAGGAAATGGCTACTTTAGCCAATATCGATTTTACATTTTTTAGTCATTGCATTAATTGTACATGGATAACCTAAAAATTAAACCAGAATGTTATGAATTACGGAATTTTAAATTAAAGAAGTTGGTTTCTTTAAATAATGTCCGAAATTTGAAACAGTTAATTTAAAGAAAGGAATCTGAGAAAAAGAAAATTTTGAACGTTAATATTTTTTTTTATACGTTGCCATAAATGTCCAATAACCCACCATTTGTCAAATTTTATTCATTATATTCATATATAATTCATAAAATCATATATCATTTATAAAAATTATTCAAATATATTCATTCTGAAGATTTAATATTTTATCTTGTCGAGTATATCAATTAAATTTTACCAAATTTCTTGACTTAAATAGTTTTAAATGAAAATAAACTTTTGAAAAGAATTTTTTTTAACTTATAATTTCGTGGCTGACGAAAATCTCTATCTGCCTAAATTTAATTAATAACCTAAATAATAGAAACTACCCTGATTTAATAAATATTTGCCTATATGGTGATATTTAATATTCAATAAATCAACAATAGCAGCTCCTATATTGATGAATAGCTATTTGTAATATATATAATAATTTTATTCGTCCTCGAATTATAAACTTCCTGTTATATGAAAAAAAAATATCGATTTTTTTGTTGATTTTCCATTGACATTGGCTTTTCATGTTCAAGTCTTGCATTAATCAAATGTTATATAATATCCTGAGTTCCTTGGGAGTTTTTCGTTCTCATCATCCGAATACATTATTATTTGATGTATTGCGACAAGATATATAGATGCCCAAAAATGAAAATATATATTTCTCGACATTTTTAATAGTATTTATTGTTTGATTTTTTGTTTTATTTATTTTTACAATTTTCATGAGACATCATCAATATTATTCTAAATAAAAAAAAATATTGATCTTTCCTGGTTTTTGATATCGGTTCGGAGTAGAATAAGACAAACTTTAAATTCAATCACAATTTGATTTTTTTTTTTCAAATTTTATCGGAAATTAAAAACAGTGTGAAATCAAAAAAGCAAATTTTAAAACATGAGTTCTCTATAAATATCTTACAGCTTTGTAGCCATTTTCTTCAGCCTTTTGGGTCCTTTACTAACAGATCTTAACAAATTCACTCTTTTTTTTTATAATTTCGAAATACTCTCATTAATTTTTTCTACCTCATTTGATGTATGTTATAACTAATTTTCTTTGGTATAGTGTTTGTGAATTGCAGCCTTTCCATTAACATCAATTTTTCAATTTTATTTTTTCACATTTGCTAATAGAAATAACAATTTAATATCTTACTGATGTTCAAAATGGATAATAAATTTTAAAATTTATATAATCTAGCAGGTAGAAAGCATACTCCTGTGGGAGGTAGATTGACTCCTGAACCTGTTGTTGAAAAAGATGAAGGCATTTCAGAGGAGGAGGATCCCACAGAACTGAGACTGATGCTGGAGCTCAATGAACAGGTAAAAAGTCATTTTAATGGTTGTTCAACTTCTACTGTTATCATATGGTGATGGAATTTCAATATGAAGGAATCGGCAGTTCTTCGGAAAAAGGTGGAGGAACTGGAAAGCGATTCTGAATCCTATAAACGTAAAATTAAGGAACTGGAAGAAAAATTGTCCGCTGCGCAAGCGGTGAAAAAGATTGGAATCCAGGGTGGTCTAGGATCCGGAGCATCTTCTTTGGATAAACAGAAAATGAAAGTCATCGAGGACGAAGTAACTGAATTGAGAAAGAAATTAATCGAAAAGGAAAGGGAGATTGAAAGACTGCAAGGAGAAGTTCAAATGTCTCACAAAAGACCTAAAGGAATTTTAATAAAGAGCAAGTAAGATGTAGAAAAGTTTTATTCGTTTAAATAATTTTTTATAAAGAAAAATTTATAGTTTACATTTTTTGTTAGGAATTAATAGTAATTTTCATTACAGATCATTAGATTCTCCTACTGAGCAACAAACTTTGGATCTCAAAAAGCAACTTCAGTTGGTCGAACAGGAAGCAACAATCCTGAGAACCAAAATAACCACTTTAGAAATAGATAATGAAAAACTGTCTACAGAAAATAAGAAATTACAGCTGTTGAAAGGATCGAAAAAAGCTTCAAACTCTAATGAGAGTGAATCTCAAAATAAAATAAATTCTTTAGAAATGAAATTGGCAGAATCTGAAAAAACAGTAAGTCTTAATGTGCTCTTTATTATACAAAAAGGTTGGAATGAGTTCATATAACGTCATCATTTCTTTAAGTGCAGCTTAAAGCTTCAGTTCAACAAATAATCTTTCTTAAAAAAAAAATTTTCATTTTTAATTTTTAATGCAGATCAAAGAACTGCAAGAAAAATTGCAAAAACCGGACAACGCAGTTAAAAAAGTGGGACTATCTTCTTTTGGTAAAAGTACAGAAATAGATAGATTAAAAAAAGAAATAAAAGACAAGACCGATGAATTGGAAAAAGTTCTGAAGGATCATAAAAAATTAGAAGAGACTCTAAGGAGACTTAGAGAAGATGCTACTGATAGTATCCTAGAATATTATAAAGAAAGAACGCCTAAAAAACCAACGGATATGCACACAAAACTGCAAATGAAAAGAATGATCGAGGAATTAGAGAATGAGATTGGTTAGTTTTGGCTTTAATTGCTTCCAATAAAAATGATTTTTTCTAAAAATATTTAGCTAATATATTAATTTTATGCTGTTAAACTAATCTGGGAATTGTTTGAAAACAGGTGATTTACTGGTGGCTTTGAAGAAGTCTGAAAGTGTAAAAATAGGAGAATCAAAAGGGACAGACTTGGATTTTGAACAAAAAGAAAAAAGGATAAAGGAACTTGAGGAGAAACTGAAAGAAATTGAGGAAAGCAAAAAAAAAACCGGTAAGAATGCATTAGTGGAATCAGAAGAGATTATGAAATGGGAAAAACTTTTAAATATCGAAAAGGATTCGAAGTTGAAATTGGAAAAAGAATTCAATGAGAAGAAAGAAAAACTGAAAAACATTGAGAATCAAAAAATGAAAATTGAAGAAGAAAAGAAGAAAATAGAAGCGGATTTCAACAAAATAGCGGCAGAGAAAGATAAATGGTTAGAAGAAAAAAAGCGAATGGAAAATGAAATTAGTACATTTGAATTAGAAAAAAGTAAGTAGATTGTTTGAATGATTTTGATTTTGTTTGTAAATGGCTTAATGATTTGTAGTCCAACTGAAACAATCATTTAATTTGAAAAATTGAAGTAATATTCGAAAATAGAATTACTGATAATATGTGATTCTTTAGTAAACGTTTTAATATTACTCCAATTAATGAAATTTAAATCAACTATTCAATAAATTATTTTTAGATACATAAAATATATATATATAAGCTGAATGAAAAAAATTTATTATGCTGCTAAATCTTTTAAATTTTTTTTATTTAATTATCATTTTTAAATGTTAATTTTCATAATAAACTATTAACAATAGGCATCAAATTTCCTAAGATAGCTTAAAATTACTCACTGATGAAGAGTTTTAATTTCATAAATTAATACTGAAAAATATGATAAAATTATATTTTTTTACTAACCATTATATATATATTACAATAATTATGATATAATTATAAATATGTAAAATATAATTGTAAATTAAATTCACATTATACAAAAAATCATCTATATTTATTATTGAAATAAATTAAGTGCAAAAATGAAGTTCTTTAATGAAAAAATTTAGTTTTGCTTCATTATGCTAAATAAGGTGCTGCGCGAAATGTGTACTTTGATTTTTTTTGCAGAAAATTTAAGTGTAACGCAGGGTGAAGTAGCTTTGTTTGCCAAAAAATTGGAAAGCGCTAATAAGGAAATTGAAAAAGAAAGAGAAAATGCGAATAAATTAAAGAAACGTGTCGAAGATATTGAACGTTTAGAAAAAGAATGTGCAAAATATAAAAAGGAAGTAAGCGTAAAGGATGATAAAATAAAGGACTTTGATAAAGAATTGAAAGAAAGCGAGGAAAAAAACAAGAGACTAGAAAAGAGCATTATCACAAATAAGAGTAAAATTAATAAGCTAGAAAAATCTATTGAAGATCTAGAAAAATATAAAACTGATTCCTCTATTCGTTTTACAAATATTCAAAAAGAGCTCGATGCTACCGAAAAACTAAATTTATCTTTAAAGGAGAAAATAGCAAAACTAGAAAATGATTTGGACGAGAAAAACGAAAATATAAAAAGTTTGGTGGGTTAATTTTTCTCCACGCATTAACTGTTTAGTTACTAAGATTTAAAAAGTTTACTATAAAATATTTAGTGTTACAAAAAAAACGATTGCACTTTATTTCACTTTTTTAGGAGGAGTCACTGAGAAAAGAAAGAGAAAGAGCAACAGATGCAAATATCAAAGCAGGATCGGCTGAGAAAAGAGAAATAACTTCCTTGAGGGAAGATTTGGATAAAAATATCAAGTATTTGAAAGAGGTTAACGATAAATATGACAAATTGGAAAAGGAATTAAGTGAAAAAGAAGAAACTCACAAGAAGATCGAATTGGAATTAATAAAGGAAAAAGAAATTTGGGAAAGCAAGGCTTCGGAGCTCGACAGTGATTTGACTGTGAGTTTCATTTCATTATAACTTTTCCCTCTCGGCATTAATTTCTGTTTCTCAAACTGTAAAATCTAATTCCGTAACGTTAATCTTGTAAATTTTATGCCAGACAGGATTTTGCTCCTAGACATATTAACGTAAAAATATTGTAAAAAATTAGGTTTAATCACTATTAAAATCCTTATTTAGACGAAATTAAAGATTATTTTAAACTTGACGTAAGAAAAATATGCTTTCCATTTGTTGTCTATTTTGTTTGTCCATTTTAAGACGATAAAAAAATTAAAGTTGCAGAAATAATTTATTTATTGAAAACTGATCCGTTGAAAATTTTTGGATGCATCTTCGAATACAAAGTTGTTAAAAATGTGAGAACTTTTAAGTGCATAAAATATTTTATTTTCAGGCTGAACGTAAAAAAATTGAGCGCATGAAAATCGCACACGAAAAGGAGCAGAGGAACCGCGAAACAGAATTATCGGCTTTGAAAGTAAAAATTCGATCACTAGAACACTCGTCAGGTGCTTCAACAAAAAAAGTAAGCGAATTGAAGGATGAATATGCCGCTAAAATACAAAGTAAGTAATATTAAAGCGGTAATTGCTAATATTTCAGCTAAATTACAGTTTATTTGATTGAAATTTCATATTTCAGAATTGGAATCGGAGATAGCTGCGGAACGACAAGAATACGAAGATCTTACTGTAAAATATGATTTATTGGAAGAAGAACACGTTGTAACAAAAGCTCAGCTTGTCATGGAAAAAGAACATATTCAAAGTCAAGTTTCAACCGCTAAAAGGGAAATCGAGAGCCTTGAAAAGGAATTGAAAACATTAAAAGAAAGTTATAATTCAAAACAAGAAGCTTGGATTAAAGAAAAAATTGATCTGCAGGTAGAAGCTAATTTTTTTGATGTTAAATTAATTAATAAAATACCAATTTTTCCTGAGATAATTACATTGTAGGAGAAGCTGAAGGAGATCACGGAGAGAATAACTCGAACAAATGAAAACAAATGGGAGATAGAAAAGACACGTTTGATTGCAATCAACGAAGAGCAGAAGTCTTTATCGGAGCAATTAAAGCAGCAAAATGATTCAATGATAGAGCAAATGGAGCACATGAGGAAAGAGGTCATATGAAATCGTTATTGGATGAAAATGTCTTTGAAGTTGTCTCATAAATAGAAAAAAAATTAAAAAATATTTTTTTTACAGAATGAAGAACTGAGAAAGAAACTCGACGATTTCGATAAAGTTTCAAAAGTTCAAAGGCAGTTAACAGCCGATACTAATCAAATGGAACTGGAATTACGCGAATTGAGAGGGCGGCTGGCGGCAGAGGAGAAAAATCACAAAAGTGAAATGTCAGCATTGAGATTAAGATACGAAAGTCGTGTAAATTTAATAAGCGAGGAACTGCAAACATCTCAGAGTCAGATTTCAAGGTTCAAAAGAGAAAGAGACACGTACAGACATATGCTGGAAGAAGCTCAATCTCAAATGGCAGATCTGAAATCCGGAGTTAAAAATCGCGACGTCAAAAACATTTCCAGCGATGAGGTTTCAGTCTTTTAAGTAGATCTTTTTTGAGTTTAATTTTCGAAATTGGATATTCTAAACCAATTAAATTTTTGAACTTTATTTCTAATCCCTTTTCAGATGGAAGATAGCAAAACTATTATCGCAAATTTGGAACAACAAGTTTCTTGCATGGAGGATGAATTATCGGAGGCACGGTTGGACTGTTCCAAACTGAAAACGGAACTTGTGTCCGAGAAATCAGCGTGGGAGGTTAAATTGTCAGAACTGCAGTCTCGGATCAATGAGGTAATTCTCATATCTATGGACCATTAGATATGAAGCTGATTTTCGTCAATTTGACGCAAGAAATTTGCCCATGTGATTTCGACCGAAATTTCTAATAGAATGAAAACATGAAAAAACATTTATTTATAGTTTATAGTCACATATTTATTTTTACAAGCAATGGAGACTAAGAATTTTCAAACTTTTTAAATTTTCGTATTGTTTACGATTTTCTTTAGTAAAGTATAACGAAATCGCTAAGGGCACAACATATTAATCTTTATCAAATTTTAGCAAAAAAAATCGAATTTTTTTAAATACAAAATTGAATGAAGTATTGTCATCCGTAAACTTTTCATTAGCATTAGACTATGGTAGGCGTATATAAATTTACCCAGATACAAATACATCTAAAATGAAATTATAAAAGTTCACAATTACGGGTTGCTTTTGACAACTCTAATTCACGAAAGGACATTCGATTTCTGAAATTGTTCGTTGTCTACCAATTCCTGTTGCCTGAAATTATTATCAGGCATCATCAGTTATAAAGAGAGATTTCTCAACTCTTTTAACTCTATTTGATAACAATAAGGCAAATAATAAATCTCATCTCAGACTATAAGGTCGAATAAATTTCAAATTATCACCTTGCGGTTAAAAAATTATGAATTTACAATTGTTAATTTTAACCTAATTTCGCACTTATTTCTTACATTAATGAAGTTGGAGGAAGAAAAAATATTGTCCAGTGGCAGGACCAAAATTCCAGGTCTAAGAACGAGGATGGAATTGGCTTGGCATAAAGAACGGGAAGATCAGCATCGATTACTTCAAGAAACTTCGACCTTAGCTCGCGATTTAAGGCAAACCTTATTCGAGGTTGAGAGGGAGAGAGATAAAGAAAGACTCGAAGCAAAACGAAGGCAAGAGCAAATGAAAAGAGCGTCTGAGGAAGAAATGGAAGAAAACCGAAAGAAAATTACCGAAGTAATTTTTATGTTTTACACATGTTCTGTTAACGAAAAATTTAAGTTAACGGTATGTTTTCTAATTTGACGTTAATCTTTTAAAGCTGCAATGCGACTTGCTCGAATTGCGAGACGCTCATGCAAAATTGAGAACGACTAACGAGAAACTCAGGCGGGAAAAGGAAAGATGGGACAGAGAAAGTCGATCCCTGCAAAGATCAAGAATGAGGACGGACGATGAGGAAAGAAAGATACAAATAATGCTAGATCACGTCGATTCTTTGATAAAACTTCTGCCTCATCAAAGGGATTCCAATTTTGTGGAAATGACCGGAAAGAAAAAGGTGAAGTTTCGAAAAGACTCGCGCATCATCCCTGTGAACATTATGATCACCACATCACATGAAAAATATTAATAACTTACAGGTGTCAAAATCGAGGGAAGTATCGCCGGCAGCAACGAAATCCGATGAAGATGAACTGAAAAAAATTCTCCATCAACTGAGTTCGGTTGCTGATGATATTAGGTCTAGGAACCTTGAAATAGGCGATAAAGAAAGGGATAGAAACAGAAGATCGACTTCTATTGGTTTCCGAAGGTAACCAATTAATATAAGTGCCTTCAACAGAAGTAATTATTACATTACCAGACCTTCAGCATATCCGCTTAAATGCCTTACTTCGATCAAATTGTAACGTTTCCTGATTTTCAGCCTCATTTATTAATATAAGATGTTAGCTGTTCATACCACATTATATGTGAATCAATTAAGAAGTATCAAATATATTGAGAAACTAATTTGATTTAATTCCATTAATTAAGGGCATTTTGTTTACAGGGCTGCATCCACGGAGTCGGATGGAACACCCGAAACTGCAGCAGTCATCAAAAGGCAAGGAGCAGGCACGAAGAAGAGTCCATTGCACAGAAAGTCCTTGTCATTGTCGGACACCACGGGACCAGGAGCTCAAAATCAAGTACAAAACACTGATAATGAATTAATTTATTAGAAATCAAACTGAAAGTAAGATAATTTCAATTTATTTTTGTTTCAGGCAATTTGGAAAGAAGATGACAACGAAGGAAGTTTGACATCCCTTGAAGAGCACGTACATAAGCGGTTAAACAGCATAGGCAGGCGAGAGGCTTCTATGGATTCTGGAATGAGTGGGGGATCCGTACAGTCTGACATTGTGGAAAAAAAGAAGAAAAAGGGGCTTTTGGGCAAACTGAAAAAATTGACAAAGAGCAGAAGCATAGAATATCGAAACAACAGTCAAGAAGATTTTTTCTTGAAGGTTCGCAGAATGAAACTTTAATCTGTTAGTTGTATATTTATGAATTATCTATCGAAGACCACGGAGGTTCCCAAAGTCAAATTAACCTTTTGTAACTTCAGATAATCAATTTCACAGACCACACTCGATGTCTTTAGGATAATGCGCAACTTGTTTGAAAATATTTAAGATTTAGAGAAAGTATTTTTCGTAGCTGAAAAATAATAGCTCCATATGTAGACATTAGGATTCTTTAAATATCCAATTATAGCTTATCCTTTTTAAGTTATTTTTTTTCAAAGACATCATCGAAAGTTTGGGTAGAATAAAGAAAAATTTGATTGCATTCAATTACAATTAACATGATTGTACCATTTATGGAAGATGTTAAAACTTACGTTTTAATAGTATTAGCGAAAATTTTCATAATGGTCTTAACCAGTCAACCTTGTAATTAAAATTTGGTACATGATCACAACATGACGCATCTAAATGTGGGAGGCGCGGGTGCGCTAGTTAATAACGTTCACAATCTGGATCACGGTTCTTTGTCCCAGTCCAAATGTCTGTCAAATTCTTTAAATATAATTGACTGAATTCAGCTCTAACTATGCTCGTGCAGAATTTTCAGTTAGCCTTCATTACAGTAGTTATTTTTTTCCAATTGCTTCACGTTACTGATAACATTTATTAATCTGATTTATGAATTTTACTTCACAGAGCACGGGAGGGTCCGACTCTGATGCGAGCGTCACGCAAGAATACGAAACACGCGGTAGCAAGAAAGATATAAGGGAAAGACTAACAGGAATGTTTAAGAGAGGAGGTTCCTCTTCGAGGAGTAACAGGTGATTGCAAAGAGAAGAAAAATGTATTTAAGTATTGAATCAATCTGTCGTCGTTGTTAAAATTTATTAAAAAAAATATGTCATATATATATTTTCAGTGTCGAGCGAAACAGCAAAGCAGACGATTACAAAACGAGATCGCTGCCCAGAAATGTTGGAAGTGAAATTTCTCCTGCGGTAAGGTTTCGGTGGGATATTTGTAGTTTACAATGAAAACGACCTATATTAGATTGTTCTTTGCATGATTATTAATTGAAAATAATTTTTTGTATACATCCATTTAAAATGAAAAGAATTTTTCGGGAGTTTCCCGGATGCCTACTGTGTTTTTTTAAAATGGTAGAAAGTAAATGTTAAAAAAAAAAATTGAAATCAGAATCCTGATGAATTAAACAGAAAATAATAATAATTAATAATATCAATAAATTCATCCTAAAATACTTTTTGCCTACTGTTGATTTGAGTATTTTATTTGAAGAGATGCTTTTGATTTAAAAATTGGGCTTGCCTTATGCGGAAACATCAGTCTCTTTAATTTAACTAATCGTTAGTGCATTCATCGGCGGTCAACCTTCAAATGGTGCGTGGAAAATATTTATAAGTAAAACAGAATAATTATGATTCTTCTGCCCATAATTAAGCTCGTTTTTATGTGGATAATAGGTGCGTGTTCAGTTTTTTTTGATTTTTAAAGGAATTTGTTTCGGTCCCTTTATTCTTCTTATTACATATTCTTGACATTCTGTCGATAAAATGTCCGCTGACACGTCCATCCTCTTGAATTCAAGCACTTCTACGTTCATGTATTTCACATACAGATACAAAACCCTCTCCATTAGAGCCAATGATTCTCATGGATTTTTTTTATCCTGCATCGTTATGTCATATTTTGTGTTAATGACGTAAATTTTAAATGTCAATATTCCTCCTCGTTGAAGGCAGAATTTTCTAATGGTTCCCGGGTGATTCATCCCGGTCGACCTACAACGGGGGGAAACGGTTCCATTTCCCGCGCAATATTGCAATTCGTTTTTCCCCTTCCCGAATCAATTGTCCCTGGCTGGCAAGTTTAAACGGATATTCCATTAGCTCGTTGACGAAGAAAATGACTCAGGATCGAAACGGTTCCGTTTGTCTTGACCTCTGAAACCTAAAGAATTCTCTTTTCGGATGATTGAGTTAAGTTTTCAGTGAATGTTTGGACTTTTTTTTTTTTTTTTTTTTACGACCGAAATGAAATGGCAGAACGATGGGAGTCGTTCAAAGAAAAAGAAGCAAAAAGAATTAGGAAAGATATATATACGAAGGGAAAAATACGTAAAAGGGAAACAATGCGGAATTTAGAACTCGCATTGTTCAATCTAATAATGATCGGTTTTTTTCTTTTTTTTACCACCGTAACATTTCAAGTCTTTAATACCGTAGCATTTCCTTCTAATTTTTAGGTCTTTTGTGCTTTTTTCAGACTGGCAGCATTAATCAAAACACAGCAAGCGGTCGACCTCTTGACAGAACCAAAAATCCGGCAGCTTCAATGCTCGGGAAACCATAGTTTTGGCATTCGTGATTCACATACTATTCAATATATATATATTTATTTCATTTTTATTCATAATAATTTTTTTTCTCCTACAATAGCTGTAAATTCTGAACTTCCATTAATCGATTTCAAGTACAGCAGAAGAACTTCAGAAAAACTCGAGGTATTGGAGAAAGAAGAACACTTAACCGATATGACATGAAAATGGCGTGGATCCCCAAATCTATGTTGAGAAACCACGAGTAAAACGTGAAATTATAACACGTTTAATTTATCGAGTGAAAAAAAAGATGAAAGATGAAAAGAAATGTATCAATCTGTTTTTAATATATAAGTAAGTCTTAATCATCAGTAATTAAAGCATTCAAATTAGATGAACGTAATTGCATACGATCTGTCTAAGGAGGCCGTAATGTCAAAACTTTTGGAAAATAGTTGCTGCAGAATTTTTTTTCGCCGATTACTTTTTATCAGTAACAGATTTTCTATCATTAATCCTAATATCTAGGATTAATCTAATAACCCAGATTCTATCATTAATTCCATCAATAACAGTAAAATCTTTAAAAAAACGGCAAGAAAAATTAGGGGCGAATCTTCCGAACAAAGCATCTTCAAAATATATTTTCACGCGTATGAGAAAAATATTTCGTATAATTCGTAAAGCTTTTCGGTTGTAATTTTACAGTTGGAAAAGTACAACAGGTTTACTGATTGTCAAAACAAGGATCTCTCGATGAAAGAGAAATTTAAACGTGAGCGCCACGACTTATAGGTTTTTTTTCTGTTCAAATTAGGTCTTTGTTCGAGGGAAAAGTTTTCCACGACAGATTTTCGTATAAACGCTGAATCAGGTGTACGGGAACGGAGATTTTTTAACATGGTTAACCCCTGGACAAAGGGTAATTTTGCATATCTGATAGATTTATACTATCACACGTGAAATGTAAACAACAACGTAATTTGCTTGGGGATCAGCTTCAAATATACTCATATCATCGTTGACCGCACTTCTAAGAAGCTTCACCCTGTACCTGACAAGTATGGATAATACGAGGAACGATCCTCATTAAAATGCAATGAAAAGCTTCGATGTGAAATCCGTTTTTTATTTAAACAAAATTGTTTTACATGCCGGGGTTCAAATACTTTTATTTTAATTTGAATATTGATTTATGAGCACATCTTATGTAACTTTGCCTGAAACAAAATTTACTTCTCATATATATATATATATATAAAAACTTCTCGTATTATATATATATAACCGTTCGGTTTATTTAATAAAAATTTATATGTCTGCAGCTCAGAAGATAGAGACATTAAATGCTAAAGCGACGCCGAAACGTGGAAATCCGTTATTGGAAACACGAGGAAAATCTACCAAATTTGTTGATTTAAAAATGCAGGGGATGGGCAAGTAAATTACATAATCATTTTGAGTTTCAAAGCAGATTTATGAGTGTAATAATCACGAATTGAAGAACAGAATTAAAAAGAAGCAAACGCTCTCTCGATCTGGAATTTAATATCAATAAATTCGCGTTTAATTCTCTTTACCTTCTGTCCAAAGCCGAACAGAGACAAATCGTGTCAATGGCTTCCCTTTTTTTTACCTTTTCAAACGAAAATGCGCCGGAACCTTGAAATCCCAAGTTAATGATTCGTGTGACAGCCCGTAATTAAGGTACGCACCAATATTGCGATTGTAAGAAAAAGGGAATGCTTGTCTCTCGAGCAGAAGAGGATCCTCAGACAACCGCTTCTACACTGAGCCGCAAATAAAGAAGAAATTCGATTTCGCATCGGCTCAAACCCGAAAGCAACGCAAAGCGATGCCGAAATCGTTGCACGTTCGATGGTGATTGAAGATATTTGAGTGCTGGACGCGAAAGAAGAACACCGTTGGCTTCATTGCCTTTCCGACCCGACAGTGAAACCCTCCCAGTGAATCGGACGAACAATCGCGTCTGGACAAAAGCTGAAAAATGCTGAAAACGGTACGGCATAGTTAGCACAGTCCCGGAAATCGGCTATTTCGAAATTCGAATTGCACGCGGTCAAAGACCGACTTAATCGGTCGCTGCTAATTTCCCATCCACGTAATTTTTTTCTCTTCCGTTTTCCAGACCGACGTAATTTCCAGGTCGGACGTTTCCATAGAAATTTCGGAAGTGGAATCGATTGCTTCCGTTTTCCGAGTCTGGAAAAACGCTTCGCAGGAAGGTGCCGCATCTCCGGTCCGTTCTTGCGCCTGCAGAAGCAGAAGCGAGGAGCACTCGAACGGTGTGAAGTTGCTTTTTGAAAAAAGAAAATTTCCCCTGCTGCTAACCTGGCCCGTCCCGCGGCGTCCGGAAGAAAATCTGGGAAATACGAATTTACTCGTGCATTGGAGAGCCGCATCGCTGACTGCAAGCCGCCTGAAAATTCTTCAATTTTTCCCTGTAGATTTCGGCCAATCTCCGACTGAACCGGGTACGTTATCTGTACGTTATCTGTATACGTGAAGTCGGGAACTAAAAACAGTCTGTATACCCTTTCATTTTTCGAAAAGAGAAAGAAAAATTTCCCTCCGAGTTCGAAAGAATTTAGGTTAACTACGCGTCTGTACGTGTAGTTAGCCCTCGTTAACGCGATGCTTGTGCAATACGATTTCGATTAAAACGTGATACATAAATCTCAGGTTCATTGCAGGGGAACCACATTTATTTTTTTTGCTCAACGTCCATTTCCACCTAAAAAATTATATATAATCGTTAATACGAGGTGGTTTAAACGGTTATATTTCTTTTATACGATTTAAATCGATGTATTTATATAATTTAAGTTCCGCCAAGAAAAAATTGTTAATTTCAATTATTAATTTTGGCGGCTGATTGAAATTTGAAAAGAATATAGTTTGGGAGATGGTCTGCACAATTCGCGAAGAGGTGAAAATCGCTTTGCCGGAAAAGGTTTTTACTTCCAATCCCGGAAGAAGGGATTGATGCAAGCGCAGAATTCGAAGCATTCGGTGCGGTAGTCGTCCACCGGAAAGCTTCGGGTAAGACGCGATCGTTTGGAAAAGGTCGCGCGGAGCAGTGCCCCGCGAAGCGACCGAAGAAACCACGCGAAAGGAAAGGAAGGAAGGAAGGAAAACGCTGCTGCGACTGGCGCGGATCGCAAATCCGATGGAAATGCCCGGGAAAATGACACCGGAGCCCGGCCTTGTCCCGATGATCTTTCGGTCGGTGCGCAGAAGGAGAAAGGCTTCTTGCAAATGCCTCGTTTTTCTTTCTTCCAGCACGTTCGGCGCGCGACGTTCGACGGGGCGGTGAACGGGCGAAAGGCAAATTCCCTCGGGCGGAGGATCCTCCAGGTATCGGACGGGGTCAGGCGAGACTCGACGCCGCGGAAGCTCGAGCCGGGTAACCGATCTCCAGGTCTGGAGTCGACTCGAGGTGCGGCAGGACCCGAGACGCGGAGGTCGGAGACAAGGCCTCTTCGTACCTGGATAATTTCACTTTCGTTCGCCTGGTACGTTAATGAACGCTCGTTCCGACCGAGGCGGAATCGTTCACGACTTTAACCGCTCCCAATCCCGGTGGTTAAATATTATTTTCTGAAAACCAACATATATATATATATCTAATTAATGGAATACTTCCGCATGCAGATCGGTGACCGGAATGAGAAGTTTTTTGACGTTCTGAACGTCCGTTTAAATTTTCTGTTTCGTCTCGTTCCACGGCGGAGCACAAAGCGAAGCCCGTGCGGGAAGGAAGTGCAGCTTCGAAAAATAACTTTTGGATTTATTCCGGTCGTTGCAAATGCGTTTTCGGTCAAATATTTTTCGTTTCTCCCATGTTCAAAAATTATTTCTTTCCTCCCCGTCTTGGCCACAAGAACAGGTTTATCATGGTGAAAATTCAGTCGCTTTCCGAGCAAAAGGTATGCCAGTGATTTTTACGAATTTCTTTTTTGTTTTTTTTTTGTTTTTTTTTCGATCCCAAATCGACGGGAAACGGGAAATTCCATTTTCTGACACGCACATGATCGACATGCAGCGACGGCGGATTCGCGCCATTATCTGACTGTACAATTAGAATTTTTCCGCTTTCGATAAATCGGAATTCACGATTGACGCCAAAAAAAAAAAAAAAGAAGGAGCTGGCGCGCTGAAATAACTTTTTTCTCGTTTCAGGGATGAGGCGTGCGTGACGTCATTCACGCCGGAAGTTCGACTCTGGGAGAAAATTCGAAAAGGCGCAGACTGTCCGAGAAAGCACTTTTAAGGCCTTAAGTGAGGCGTGTGTGACGTCATTCACGCCGGAAGTTCGACTCGGGGGGGAAAATTCGAAAAGGCGCAGACTGTCCGAGAAGCGTTTTCCGGGCTTAAGAATTCGCGTCCATCGGTCGGTTTTTTGTCGATTCCGTAGGAATTCAAATAATGCGTTAATCGCATCGACGACCGCTTCTTCTTCCCCCGCGGGCGGATTTTGAAATTTAATTTTTTGGTGTCAAGGCTCGCGTCCGAAAAAAAAAAAAACCGGTCATTCGGCCCATTTTCGGTGAACTTGAACCTCATCGCATCGGCATGCGGCTTTTCCGCGTGGATCTGGTCATGGCTTTCCCCCCTCTCGGCCGGTGGAAACCGCGCAATAACTCGATCGGGCGCTTTTCTTTCCCGCGCTCGTCAATCGATTTCCCTTGTGTAATGCCGGAGATAGAAGAAGAAGAAGACCTTGCCAGACGTGCGGGACGATTCGACTCGGCCCTTTAGTCACTGCCCAAGGTTGCATTAAATGGCAGGATGATCGAGGAGGAAGAGCTAATGGAAAACTGTGTTTTCGGTTGCGAAAATCTCGACGCGGTGCTAGATCGGAGCTCTTTCTTTCGCGAGCCCGTTCGACGAGGGGTTCGCACGATTGCCGTCTTTCTCCGCAGGACGAGTGCCCCGGTGACCGCACGGGGAGGAAAACGAGTCCCCGACAGAAAGCGGAAAAAGGTCCCGTGCGCCACGGAAGGGGCCCGAACTCCGGCCCAAGCAACCCGCCATTCTAAGGCGAATTAGGGGCTCGTGCCATCAAACTTCTTTCAAAGTGCACGGTTTTCCGGGGGAAGGGAAAACTTTCGATTCCCGACAGCGATCACAATCGGGATGACGATTTTTATATTTTGAAAATTAACTTTTTTCCCCACAACTGAGTAGGTGGAAGCGAAAAATTCAGCCTTTGTCCACTGCAGTTTAAGGTGGCCGTCTTGGGTTTCGTTCTTCATTTGTGGAAAATCCGCGGGATTTTCACGGCGGGACTCGTTATGTGGTTCGCCGGACGTATGACGAACGCGGTTTTCGGGTTTTCGGCAACCGATCCGGCGTCTTCACCGCTTTTCCCCAATCTTCCGGGCGTTTTCTGGTTGAAAATCGTTTGCCTCCAATTCTAATTAAGGACGTTGCTTCGCTGCCGCAAATCTCTTACCCGGGGGCTCTTCCGGCACCGGAATGCGAAAAATTTCGAAGTTCGAACGACCCGCGTTAATTTCGTTCTTTTTGCGAACGGGCCGCGAGACGTGAAGTTTTCCGGGCTGCGGACGTCAGATTTTGGGCGAAACGCTGCCGCCGCGATTCGGGATCTCCCGGGAGCCGGGACGGGACGCCGCACCGCGCTCTGCCCGCTCCGGCTTCGGTTCGCGGATCCAGATGAAGGAACTAGGCCGCTTTTACTCTTGACCCGGTCACTGTTCTTCGTTTGGCAGGGCGAAAGAGTTATCGTTAACCATGCCAAATACCGCGGGAGTTTGCGTTATTTCCTTCGGTCGTGCTCTCCGCCCCTCCCGGGCCCTTTCTTTTGCGCCTTGAACCAGTTTCCTTACGGGCCACGCGAACGCGAGCCAAAAAGTTGCATTCCGTCACTTCCCACCCCGGAGGGAAGTTCGGTGTTGAAAATTTCCTTCTCGTTGGGATCATTAAAGCGGACGTTCGTCTTCCGGTCGAAATAACATTCGTGAAAAAAAGTATTTGGACGCACAAATGAAACGAAAAGTTTCGGTTGCGTCAGTCCGTGCACACGTTCTTTTCCATTAACAATCTCCGGACTTTTTTCCTTCGGTTATAGCGTCCAGGGAGTAAATTCACGGTTTGCGGAACCGGCACCAGCCGAAGTCCGAAGTGCGCGGATAAACCGCGTCATCCATCAAAGATGGCACACCCTTCGGTGTCACTTTTTCGCTCTTGCAGATTCTTGGTCCTGACGTAAACGAAAAATAAAGTCACATTCCGATCAGGCGGCGAAATGCACGAGTAACCCGGGCCCGAGGGGAAATCTCGCAGAGCACGATGCACGAACCCGCGAAGTCGAAAATTCGGTATGGCATTTGCGATGACACAATGTTCGGACCGCCTCGCCGGACATATTTCGTTGCCGAACTTCCACCTCCTCTTAAACGAACCGGACCCGGCGGAAATTGGGGTGCACGCCGCAGCGAACGACACCCGAAAGAACGAACATCTCAACGGGCGGACGGTCCCCGCGAAACCGAAGGGGAAAAGCCACGGCGGAGCACCGGGAAATCAGCGGCCGAAGCGCTTTGCCGCACGTCGCAATGCCGAAAAGTGTCGCAAAAAGGGAAAGGGCAAGAATCTCGTCTGCCGGCACTCCCGACTGCGAGGGAAAACAGGAAGAGCACGACAGGGTGCCCATCCCGGTTGGTTCGTACTGCAAATTCGTATTCGAATTCGGCTCTACGCATTCATTTAATGCACTGCCGTCAACATTGCCGCGCTGAACATTCGGAATCGGGGCACGAACGAAACGTGAAGCTACTTTTAATTTTAAATTTTCACCCGAGGGAGGGGACGGAACCGCGTGAAAACGTCATCGTCGTCGCGTTAGCTTTTCCAGGTTTGGGGCCCCGGTGGAGGGGTTAAGGAGGTGATTTGGTGAAGTCGCAATGCAAGACGAGTTCCCGCAAGATGCCGAGCAAGCGGATGCCGCCTTAAAAAAGCGCGACGATGGCAGAAAAAAGCGGGAAAGTGCGAGAGATATTTGAGTCGCCATCCTTTAAACGGGAAAAATAAATGAATAAAATGCGGAATTACGCCTTCCCCTCATTCGCAATTAAAACGTAAAAATTTTGGGTCCGCGGGTTCTCGGAGAGATTTGAATTTCAACGGCGCCCGAAGCGAGAAGTTTCCCAATGAATAACGGCGGCGAAAGTGACGTGTCAGCAGAGACGCAATTTAAATAAAAATAAAGAAGAGCTGAGACATCGAAATCCGGGCGTTTCGAGCAAGTTTACGATTTTTTACCGCGCTCTTTAACTCCCTCGGACCCCGCAGCTCCATGAACGCAAGCCGTGGATCCCGACGGAAAAATCGGCCGTCCGACGGGGAAATTCAGACATTTCTTGCACGTCTTAGGACGCGTCCGCTTTGGAGTTGGGACGGAACCCCGGGGACGGGGCTCACCTTACCCCTTCGGCCCCCCGCGGCGAGAAAATAAGGGCAGGACAAAGGAGGAGCCGGAAAATAATTCGGTGCGCCATCAATGATTGCGTTTGCGGCACGTCGCGCAATTGAAAAATGAAAATGCTTCATAAAGGCGCATCGCACCGTTTAAATATTTGAACGAGATATCTCCCGTGTTGCGGATAAGTACACATGAATATTCTAATATTCGCACGTTAAATTCCCTTTCTAACGGCGGGAGAAACTTGATCGTTTACGTTACGAAGTTTAACGGCCGTGAAACGGAGCGAGCCGTTTTCCGGGGCTTTCCCGGGGCGGCTCTTTCCGCCTCGCGGCGTGCGGAAAGGCGAACTTCCGTCTTCGGAGCGTCCGAGGCCTCTTCCGCCCCTCGCCGTCGGCTGCTGGAAGGGAGATCGCGTCGGGAGGCCGCAGCCCCCGCCCCCGCCCCCGGGGGACGGTCACCGAACGGCCGAAACCTTTATCGGGATTCGCGGTCCCCGGAGGCGTCGGATTTTTGCGAAATTCGGGGCCCGAAAGCCCGGTGCCTCCGTTGCCCAACTCGTCCTACAGAAGCCAATTATTTATTACCTTTGAAGTTAATAAGGCCCGCGGATCTCTTTTCTTTTCTCGGCTTTTCTTATTTTCTTTCTCCCAGTTGGGAAATATCGCCTTTAATTGCGTCCTTGTCATCGTCGCTAATTGCCGCTTCTGCCTCTCCGCTTTATCTGGGTTCCGCATCGTAGATAAATGCACCCGGGCGACGGATCGCGCAGGCCGCGGACGATTAAACCCTTCGCTTTTCCGCGTCCTCGCCTTCTCCGTTCCCGATTTCCGGTTCGTTCCCTCAGGTGGGCCGCTCGGCAGGAAGTCGACTCCGCTTCCTCTTCTGCCGAAAGCGGGAAATTTTCAGTCATTTAACCCTCCTCCCCCCGCCCCCGCCCCGAATCGGATGCTGCAATTAAACGACAGTGAAGCCCTCGCTGGGAAACTTACTGAAAATTTCGTTTCGACGCGATTAATACAACATACGCGTGAATCGTATTAACTTAGATCTGTGCGTGCGTGCGTGCGTGTATAATATGAAGGTGCGTGTGCGCGTTGAAATTAGGTACGGAAAATCGTTCCCAAGGTTTTCTCCGCGTGACAAAATTGCCGCAATTACGCCCGACGGTTTGGCATCCGCCCGTTGCCGTCCTCTCTTTCGGAGCGTTCCATCCCGTGCGAGGGCCCGCCTTGGGAGTCTTTCTTTGTCGGCCCCGAGCGGAGAGTTTTCCTTTCCACAAGCCGAAGAAGGAGCCCGAAAAGTGGAACCAGAGGTGCGAGTGGGACCGCATCGCGGGAGCGAACTCGCGTTCGTCGTGCCTGCGACTTTTTCACGGCCGTTTTTGTGCGATACGTTGTGAAGTGTCGGAATTTTGCCGGAGCCACGTTCACTTTCTACCACCGAGGGTCAGGACAACATTTGCACAATGAATCTTTTCAGACAATGAAGGGAATGAAATGTAATTTTTATGCATTCTTACCTTGTAGTTATTATTATTGCCGTTAATGTTATTCGGTGAAAGAAATCGAAATTTTAATTGCAAATTCGTAACGGAGTGTTGCGGGAAACGCTCTGCCCTCGCTTCGCCGGGGAATAGATCGAAGCGGCGAGCGGGTCGCGCGTTCGCTCAGACCGAACGGCGAGGCTCCCGCCGTTGCGCGGAAACGTGCGGGCTTCATTTCGCGCCGGAAAGCAAAGGAAACGGAAGAAAGGCACCGCGTCGTCCCGCACGTAACTCGGCTGCTGCAACGTATCGATGCCCGGAATTATTCACGTGATTAATTGGCCATGTTTTCCCGCAAATTACAAACTGGTTCCGCTGCGAGAGCAGCGTTTCCCCCGTCGTCCTGCCGTAACCCACGGCCGCGATGCGCTCCCTCGCGAGTGCCGTCATTAATCACGACGCATTTGGTTCGGAGCTGCGGCCGGGCCGCGACGAGGCTTCTTCCAATCCCGAAGTGGCGATTGGCGGATCGCGCCTCGGTTCCATTGTGCAAAGGCGGTGGGATCATCCGGCGGGGCGATCTGGTTCCGCCGCGTTCTCCGGGTTCGACCTCGCTCCTTCCTATTTGAGCATTTTGCGCGGGAGGCAGTTCCGCGTTGGGCGAGCCGATTCGAACGTCGGGGATTTCGGCCGGCAAAAACCGAATTTCCCCCTCGCCGCGGCGGAAGGCGAAGAACGGCTCGGCGCTCCGGAGGGTTTTCCAGGCGGCGTCCTCGCTCCGGTCGGGAAAATTTTCCTTTCCCCCCCCCCCCCGTCCCGTTTATTTTCTTCGTTTCCCGGAGCGGCCCCCGTCCGAATCGTAAGAAGTCGCCGTCGGAGATCGAGGCCCGACGTCGCACGGGCTTCATCTTACGACGGACCCCGCGTCGGAACTCTTAGATGGCCGATAACGGAATCCGGATTCAGGTACGACATACTTTGCGGGTGCGCGGGGATGGTGATGCCCGACTCGCGCCTGCGCACCGCGGACAAACGGCACGCGTGGTTTTAGAAAGTGAAAAAAAAAGTCCGTTCCAGTCAGTGCGATAATTTTGTGGGAAGTGCGGTGTTCTTGTCGGGGCCCTCCGCGTGCCTTTCCTCTACGTAGGCGAATTGCTGTTACCCGCACGCAGCCTTTTCCTTCCTTCCGGTGCCCCGTGGGACGAGTGCAAAAAAGTTTCCCTCAGCGCTGTGAGGATATTTTTCGTGAAATGAATGCGCCTCTCTGGATAAATTCCCACTTTCTGGATTATTCTTCGTGATTTTGGGCGAAGGCGGATTCTACGAGCGTTGCAAGTGCATCGTCGACGCGGTCTGTTGAGAGGTAAAAGAAATAAAAAAAAACTATTTTTAAACTTTTAACGTTATCCAACATTTAATTTTGGGAAAATATAAATAGCTCGTAACGATTTTGCAATTATTCGAGTTTTTCCTTGCAAGATTTATGCATCGTTAATCTAGATTGTGCGCCCTCCTCCCCGTGCACACGTCGTCGGCTTTAGGTGGACGGATTTTGTGATGTAACGACGGTAATTTTTGCCGGAAAAATTCACGAAGCGATCCAAAACGCGAAATTGGGGCAATCCAAAATGCAATGCGTCAGCGGTCGACGGGGGAAAGAGGAAAATTGCGCAAAAAAATATTTTCGCTTTTGCGGGCGCGTCGAACCGCCGATTTTCCCGCTGGCGCGAGGAGACGAAGGAAAATTTCTTGCGCGGTCGTCTGCTTGAACGCCGACTCCTCGGCGCAAGTGCCGCAGCCCGTTCGCCGCGGGCGCTCCCGAACCGTCGAGGAGAGGAACGCCGAACGGGTCCTCGACGCGCGCTCATCGGCATTTTACGGCGTTCCGGTGGACGCCCACAGAGCACGGCCCGTCCCGTCCCACCTTGTCTTTTTCCCCTGCCGGAGCGGAAAATCGAAATCCGGCGCGCTCTGGAACGCGAAGGCGACCGCAATTTTTGCCTTCTGCTCCGCTTCCGCGGGCCGGCAACCTTCCCGTGCCTGGGGATCGCAATCCTCCGTTTCCCTCGGGGAGGTTGAGATCCAGGTTTTTCTCCGGTCAAGCGCCTTCGTCGCATCGACGTTTCCGGTCGCTGCGAAAGGTCCGCCGGAAGGTGCCGCGGTCATGCGACGGGAGGTTCCGTCCTGTCGGATCCGCTCTGCTTGAAACGAGACGATCGCCCAGATGTTAAAACCGTAAATGAAACAGTTTTTAATGCATTCGTTGCTTATGAAATTTTCAATTTCAATTTCAATTTCGCTAATATGTGGTGAAAGTAAATGAAAAGAAGAAGAAAGAAAAATTCTCCATCGGTCCGAGGGTATTAACGGCCGATTTTCATTTCCAGTTTGAGGTGCATCCGACCCCTGCTGCAACATCGTTCACTTATTTCAATGCGTTCGCCGAAAAGCGTTCGCCCTACGCCGCGTTCACTTTGGCGCACCGATCTTTCGACCGATTCGCCCCTTAACCACTTTTAATGTTCATTAACGTCTTTTTCCTTTATTAAATCTGCCATTACTTTCACCGTTTCTAAAATTTGTTATTTATCATATTCCAAAACTATCGAATAATGATCACACATCTCTCATTAAAATAATGGAATAATACCTCGCTGTACTTTCATTTACATAATTTTTTGAGGGTCTCGATACTTAAAAGCCGATAATGCATTAATAATTTATGCTTCCTATTAAAAAGATTCGAGAGAAAGAAAAGTAAAAGTTTTCATTCCGTGTGATGTTTGCTTTCGTGCACGTGCATCCAAGTCGTCCCGGCCCGAATTTGCGGTCCAGAAATTGCTGACGCCTCTCCGCCGGCGTCGGCGTTCGGGTTCTCGCCCGTTTTCCGCGAGTCCCCGACCGGGGCGCGCGGCTTCGCGCGTCGATCGCGGCCCCGCACTTTCGGCGCCGTCGAAAATGGCGAGCGTGCGGGGCCCCCTCGCGTGCCGGGCCGGGCCGCCACGACCGGAGCGTGCACAACTTGCCCGGTTTTTACTTATGGGAACGGCCGAGGGAGCGAGAGAGACTGAGAGGAAAATAATTAGATAATGCTTCTCATCAAATTATGAAACCGGCGAAATTAGTGACCGGGATTTCACAATGCGGTAACCGCCGTGAGATACGCCGTGCCCCGGAGCGTTGGGCAACCTCCGCGTCTGGCTCCGTCGCACACGGGCACCGGGAGGAGGGCTCCGGATCGGGAATCCGATCGCGGATCGGCGCCTGCCCCGGTTCCCGGCGCGGGACGACGCTCCCCGCGCAGCGCGGGCGACGTCGAAGCCGCCGAAGAGGAGGGCGTCGGACGGATTCCGCTCCGGGGCTCTGCCCGCGAAGGGAAGTCGCCTCGATTCGTGGCGTCGTCGCGGAACCGGAACCGGAGACTCTTCGAGTTTCGAAGCTCCGAAAACCTCTGCCGGGATAATCGAAAATCGAATCGGTAAGGCCGACAATGCGAAAGCCACCGGTTCCAGTTGAGTCACCACTTGCTGTTTCGCATTCGCGTTTTGGCTTGTCCCAGTTTATTTCAAGGCGACCCACGGTTGAAAGTTGTCCGGCACGGCGTTCCGTCAAAAAGATTTGGACTTTTACGTTCAGAATAGATCGTTATCCGATGTTTTTCGCCGGGACAAGAGGAGGTTTGCCCGAACCGTGCCCCGCCGTCGCCCCGCCCGGCGGAGTTTCCGGGGAACTTTTCAAGCGGTGGAAGAGAGCGGAGCGGCTGCCCGCTGGAACTCGACGCCAAAGAGAAACTGCGGAGAACTTCAAGGCAAACGAACAATTCTTGGGCGTTGCGTGCTCGCGGTTTTCGAACGGTCCCCGACGAAGCGAATCGATCTTGCGCTTTTCCCTTTTCTGCGGAGGACGCGGACTTGCGTGGAATCGTGGAAGGATCGGAGCCGGCGGGACGGCGGAAGGCTACGTCCGGAAATGCGTCGCCGCCCGTGCACACGTAGTGCGCGCAACACCCAACAAATGGAAAATGCTCGAGGAGACGGTCGCGCTCCTCCTGCATCGCGTCCTGACACACTTCGAGGTGATCCACATTTTGCTATTGCAACGGTGTTCGATTAAAAAACTATTATATGATAATTACGTTAGATAACGTTCGACTTTCGGTGCGAAGCGGAATTTCTGTGTCGCACAGTGTTGCAAACGGATTCCGTAAGGCTCGCCATTTGTTACTGCGCGAGATGCGCACGGGGGTTTGCCGTCGTCGATCACCTGCTGCAGCGGAAGGCACCGCACGCGGCGAATGGCGTCCGTTTGGATGGATGCCGAGCACTTCCGCGGCGTCACTGCCGCCGACCTTACACCGCGCTGCCGTAAGATCCGGTTGGGGTAGGACGGATGGATCCGAAAACGTTTAAGACAGGAAAAAACATCGTTCGCGCCCCGAGGGTGTGCAGGGGGTGCACCGGGAAGGGCGGGAGCCACCGAATGCAACGCAACGGACGGAATAAGGTTGGGGTGTTCGAAATTCGCATTCCGTCCACGTCAGGGCCGTCGGGAACGTGAAAGTTAAGCGCTTCGAAGCTGTCGTCGGTGGCTTTTCCGCGACATTGCGCCCAAGTCAAATTCCATGACCGGTTGCGCTGCACTTTTCACGTCCGACGTTCGATGCTGTCGCTCGGGTGACGGACCATCCCGCGGGGCTCGCTCCCCGAGTCCGCCTCGGTTCCAGCGACAGAATTTCGTAGCGTTTTTGCCGTGCGCACGACACGTACCTGCCCACAATGCATTCTTTGTCTTCGCTTGCTCGAGAAAATGGCTTTTATACATATATCGCCCAAATTTTTTGATTTTGAATCTGGAGTCCAATGCACCGGTATTGGATTCGACGCCATTGTACAAACTGAATACTGAAGCCTCAATTTGAAATGAAAAACCGTGCGATTTAGATTGTCTTCAGGCACGCACACACACACACACACACACACACACACACACATACGTACATGTATTACTGTAAAGAGTTGATGTTTTTGACCTAAAAACCACGATTATGTTTTTCAAGGGATTATACTGAATGAAAATTATAGTGGACGCTTAAAATTATCATTACGTATTTTATTTTTCTATTTATACTTTTTCCTCTTTTAAAAATGAAAAAGCTGTGGCAAAAAATATTAATATAAACGCTTTAAAAATACAATTAAATGACTTTGATATATGCTTCTAGATTATTCCTAATCCGTAGAGAATCTAAGTAAGAGATCTCCCTTCATACATAATAAAAATTTATTATATTGAGATCTCTGAAAGGATTAGCTAAGAAATAATCATACAATATGACTTCTGGCACAGCTCTCGTACGAACCGAGGAATTTACCAGCACTTTGTTTTGAAAATATTCTGACAATATTTGTTGCCATTCACGTAATCTGTCGAAACATTTACGGAATTCGATCCAGTTTCAGTTTTAACGCGACAAAGCTTTGCGCGGAGCGAAGTTGCGCTGCACGAAGGCTGGGCGTACGTATTCATATAAAAAAATATCATCGTCGTTGCTTTCGTATTTTCTAAGCAGGAATTAGGTTTCGGTGAAAAGCGCATTTCGGCCTCATCTAAGCTCGGATTCCTTTCGAATGAGAAAACAATCATGGGTTTGGGTTAAATGTAGGTTAGGTTTCTTTCTCATGCCGGCAGGCCACAATTTTATAATACTTCACGGTATTCATTCCGGGTTTTTTTTTTCTTTTGCGTTAGACAAACGGCGTCGGTCGCTCGCGTTGTGACAGGTCCGGATTGGGCAAGTCGAATCCGCTCTGACCCTGACACGATTTCGGCGTTGTTTAACCGCGCTGCCTCGGTTATAGCGAGGCGCGAAACGGTCGAAGCGAACGCGGTTTCGGGACCCGGCGAACCTTTTTCTTCGCTTTCGGTCGGTGCTCCGTCGGGGGGCCCAGAGCGGGAAGGAAGGCGCGGGATCTGGGTTCCTTCCGCTCGTCCGAGGCGCCCGGCAGGAGGGGGCCCACTTCCTCTGTTCTCCGGGGCCTTCCAGCCATCGGGGATTTTCGATTTTCGAACGCCGCGAGGGCAGTCGACTTGCGCGACGAACAGGCGGAACCTGCGCACGCGGAAACCTTGGAGCATGGAACTGATATATTAGGGAAAATGAATTTGCCTAAAAGACACGAGTAAGGTCGCATTTTCCTTTTCTTTTTCCTTGCTTTTAGCTCTAATGGTTTTCTGCCAAGGCATTTTCCTCTCGCTCCTTCGCCGCTGAAGGTGCCCTGCGGTTGACGAGGGTTTTCCGCCGGCGCTCCTGCAGTCGTTTCCGTTGTCTGTTTCTCCTCCCCCGGTGCTCCGCGCGTGTTCGACAGGCGCGAGGGAGGCCCTTCGGATTTTCCAAATTCGGGGCCGTCGTCGAACGCTCCGAGGCGCGCCGCCCGGCCCCGTTTTTCGGCTCAATCCGTTTCCGTTGATATCCGCTGCAGTTTTTCGCCGGGACCTTTCCTCGACCGCACCCGTCCGCGCATTGCTTGCGCACCGCGTTGATGCAGCCCATTTCCGAACTGCGGCCCCTCACCTTCCGCTCCGAGTTATCTCTCCTCCATCGCTGGGCATTCATTTCGGTGTGACTAATGCACGTCTGCAAATCAGACCGAACAACAATTTTCGCGTGCTTTCTCCGATCGCGGGGGAACCGCCACGTAAGAGCTGCGATTCCGAACCAAGTTACAGACATGCTTAAGAGAGTGAAATTACACATGTTGTTAACGCTTCTCCCTCGCGGCTGCATTTGCGTTATATCCCATCGTAACCGTGCACGTCTAATTTTTGCATGAGGAGTAATCTTCGCTGTTTAAACTCTTAATTAACATTCCTGTACGATATCGCGATAATTTTTCCCGATTGCCTTAAAACGTAAAATTGATGCTTCTGATTTCGAATATTTCGCTGAAGCTCAGGGAGGCCGTTGCAGTGCGTGCGTCGGTGCATTATGTGCGCGTCGCCAAGCGGAAGCCCCGAACTGGCGACAGCTCCGGTTCTTGCGCGGTTTCCAGCCGAGGCGATTTGACGCGGTTCGTCCGTAATTTAACCCAAGTTGCAGGCTCGACGCGAATTTTTTGACTCCGATGAACAGGGAACGATCCTCCGCGAACGCAAAAGGAACCTAACCGTCGTCGGTACGTGTACATGCGTACACGTACATGCAAAATTCGAAAATCATTAATTAAAGAATATACATCAAGTTACATTCTTTCGGACGTAACATCACAATATTTACATTTTATAAACGTGGATTCTCGATGTAGAGAAATTATTTTTTTTTTTTCTGATATAACAATTTACAGAATACTGTAGTTGAAGAGTGCGACATAAGGATCTACATGAAAATCGACAACGCCTAATTTTTTTTTTTTTGTACATAATTATCATTTTTCGATGATAATATTGCGTAAGATCGACTTTATTACAATTTAATAACGCAATATTTACCGAATACGTGGCTTTTGTTCTGTAGAAAATGTACAACGCGAAGTTTTCGTTTTTCAAATGGCGGCAATAGAATAACAACACTGAAATAACCCATATAATCGCATTACATAGAACATATAAGAAAATATATTGAAATTATATGTACGCGAGTGTGGGTGCGTGTCGGGTGTACAAAGATTATGCTTGTAAATTAAAATTACGTTACGAAGTTATTTATTTCATGATATTTGACTTTGAAAATCGTTATTAAAGTTAGAGCGACATTTTTACCGCAACCGGTGTTATCTTAAGCGATACGTAACGAATTTATAATGAACTTTTGAGCTGCTCCATTTGAGGCTTTCGCATAACACATTTCTGTAACATTTCCAGACGGTTTGGTGCAGCGTGTTTAAGTTTAGTTTATCGTGCGTTCCGACTTTATTTATGTATCAAAAACGTACCTGATGATTGATGCGTTGGTTATTTATATATATATATATGGGACTCGAATGCGATTATAATTGGTCATCGAAAGATGGCATTTGTTATATTACCACATTAAGGTGCTATCTTCTGCATCTGTTTACTTATATGTAACAGTCGCCGTCTGAGAATGTCCAACGGCACCTTCAACTGGCTTTACTTTTAACTTTTTCCCATGCGTTTCCCCAAGTGATTGCTGCTTGGGGGCAGACCCGATTGTGCTGTCCGCCGATGTGGATGCTCATTTTCCGTCCACCCGCGGTGAGAATTCGGCATCATCATCGACGTGGTCCGGCGGGGCCCCCAAAGCATTTTCAACTTTCCTAACTCTTTATTAATGTTCCGTTAAACTGAAAAATTTTCCTTCTGCCGATCGACAACTAGTCAAACGGGTCTTAGAAGTATTTTTTTTCTTTCAAAATACCTGTTCCGAACCTGTTACCGTTTTCCATATCACTTTCCCTTCACCTAATAACTTAGAAACGCCGACGGATGCCTCCCTTCGATGCCTCAGACGATGCCTTTTTAAACCTCGCGTGCCTGCCTAACCGGTTCCAGCTCCAGCGCATGGAAGCTGCGATCTCCGTCACTTCTCCCGCGATTGCCCTTGCCGGGGTGGGGTTCGACGGGGGTTGTTTTACGCTTTCCCCTGAATATATTCGCCGTACAGACTCACCTCACGAACTGACAGTTTCGTATAAGAACTCCAGCAGTGAATAATGAACGACCCTCGACGAGGACATTTTTACTTTTCCCGTCCGAAAGCATAACTCCAATTGAAAATTTTATAATGTATTTTTTAAAATTATATAAAACTCGTAATTTCTATCTAAAATTCTCTGTTCTTTGCTTCGTTATCTATCGCTCCATCCTCTTTATATATGCAATTAAAATTGCAAAATATTTAATAATTTAAAAGGCAGCACGTTTTCTCATTGTAATTTTCGAACTCCGAAAACGCATGGGTTTGAAGTAATTGTTATTGCCTGTTTTTATGGTAACGAGAAACCGAAACCTGTTCGGATGCTGCAGGATATACATATATATATAGATATAAATGTGTATATTTATATGTATGCCTAGGTAGAGATACGTATGATTATGTAAAGTATCCGGTTTCTTTTTATTTCAATCGATCCGATTGGGGATGCCGAAAATGTTCAATTTTCAGTTTTCAATTGACTTCATACGAGAACGAATTCGAAAAATTTTTCTTCAAAATTTCATTATATTTTCAATTTTTCAACTTTTGATCGTCGAAAACGGAGACGGCAGCAGGGGAGAATCCTTTTTCGGTACCTGGCTTTATTTGAAGTTGCCTAGTTCTGCGTTAACCGTTCATAAAAGTAAAAGATACCTGACAATTGATACGAATCAAACAAAACGTAATCGGTTTCTTTGCGTATATAAGCACGTACGTCTAAATCCGATAAAACCCATATAATGATGGTTCTATAACATTCAAATCATTCTCAAATTAAATCATTTGACATGAAAAAAAGAGATTACGAAAATTATGTTAGAAATAAGAGCTAAAAATTAATGGATCTTTATACTCATTGCCTTAACTTGTACTCTCATTACGCTGGAGTGGCAGATAAAATTTATTATAATATTGTGAATGTAATATGCATTATCTTTTTAACTTTCTTATTTTTTAAAAATTTCTTTTCTTTTATGTTTCTTTACGAAAATTTCCACATTAATATTTAATTTCTGAAAGTTGTTTTATACGTGTTATAAGGAATATTTATCTGGAAATGATGTCTCGCATAATAGTCGAATTCTACTTCCTTTTCCAGTGGCATTAAATCCATTCTTATATTATTCGAGAGAATAATTTTTTTTTTTTTTTTAAATTACGAAATCCGGTTTAAGTACACACAATATAAAAGGGCGTAAAATCAAAGTGAAAAATCTTACAACGGCGTAAAATATCCTTTCAATCGCAGCACATCAATTTGCAACATGCGCGGACGCCTTGCTACATTCCATAAAGTCAAGCTTTGATTTTTACGCTCCTTGCATAAATTCAAATCGCACTTTCTGCACGTGTTCCACGCAACATTCAAGTGACCGGGTTCCGTTTAGCCGAAATAATGAGGCACAAAAACCTGGGAAAGCGAAGGGCAAAGACAGTGAACGGACGATATTGAGCACGGATGCGAGCTCTGCCTTGCGAAACGTCCAAATGAAAATGCGATTTCTCACGCTGCGGGCACCGCTCTCTTTTCCAGCTCCGTCAGGGCTCCGGTGCGTCGGCCGTCCGACAGGACGGCGGAAGATGAGCGCGCGGCGCGCGAAGGGAAACGGAAGGGAGAAAGCGCTCCGCATCGTACGCCGTCCGAAATCCCGACCGGTTCCCCCGCCTCGGGTAAACTCCGCGTCTTCCGGTCTGCTGCGGGGAGAAAACGAGAAAAGCCTTTTAATTTGACGCTGGGGCGGAAAAAACGGCAGAAATCGCGAATTTCGCCCGATTAAGCATTTGCCGCCGCGAGCAAGGCGATCCAGCGAAATGCATTCGGCGGGGGCATTAATCATTTGCCCGGACGCGGGAAACTTTAAAAACGGTCATTAATCATTTTGCCCAGCGACGATCGCGTGGTGCAAGGCACCGACCCCCCCCCCCCTTCCCCCCCAAAAAAAAGCTAAATTAACGTTTTCACTTTGTATTTTGCAGTTGCGTTTACTTTTATCGGTTAATGCTGTTCTCGGCTGGACGGATCGCCCCAGACAGGTCGGAATGGGTTTGTAGAAATGCATGTGGATACGCCAAGCGGTGGACGACTAATCACTTACGTGATATGTCAATAATTGTGTTAAATAATATCAAATTCGCAAGAAAAATTGGTCGAGATTAGGAAAATAACATTGACTCGATACATGTTTCACTACGTTTACATGTATGCATGAGAATTTTAATGCACTGAAAAAAAAAAGAATACGTTGAATCCCGTATGTTTTACATTGATTGTAAGTCCCATATATTTGATGCATATAAAATCTACGTAAATTAACATCTAAATTATGAATTAATATTTACTTACTATAAGTGCGACTCGAAGTAATTCCTTGCGTTACACAATAAATATTTTAATGTTATCTAATTTTAGACATTTATATCGGAATTCTAGCTTGACTTTTTTCATAACTTAAAAATAAGGTAAATAAAGGGATATTTTAAAAAGCGTGTTAATAATTAAAAACAAAAAAAAAATTAAACATCTTAATGATTCCATATCAGCGCTATAAACGATATTAAGTGATTAATCTTATCAATCAATACTCTAATGCGCGATTGATATTTTAAAGTCTCTTTAAAACCCAAATTAATTTTTTTTTTCACATAAATGAAAATTATTATTATTATCATAGATTTGTGTTTAATTTATATTTATATTAACTTAAAGATCTTTCTTGGTCGTAATTTTTGCTAACAAGCTGTTCTTCATGTTAATTTGAACTTATGGAGTGTGAATTTAATCCTTTATATGTATGTCTGCGCGCGCGTATGTGTTTGTAAAAGCACACTGAGTAGTTTTATTATATATTTAAATGTTTGGCAAATATCATACGTAAACGAAGCCGATGGTTTCGTTTACTTCTGCGTACATTTGCGTTGCATAACGATCCAGCAATTTTTGCAAATAATGGGATCAACGTATACTAATTGCTGTGAAAATATTGTCAGGTACGACATTTGATTGCTCATACGGATTTTCACTGTGCGAGGCATCAAACATTTAACTCTTTTAGCATAATTAACGGCCGTCAATGCAAAATGTTATTCCGGCATAACCCGTGGCGTAAGGGCAGGCCCACGCCGCCGCGGGACAGGCGAACGAAGCGGGGGCATCAGCGCGGAAACAGCAGCAGCGACGGTGACGATCGCTGCGGTGTCGTTTTGCCGGATTGCTGCGGCACCCTCGGGGGCTGCACGGAGGCAGAGCTCGGGTGCAAAGCAACGAGGAGAACCCCCCCCGGCACACGATGTTTAAGATGATTTACGCACTGTGAAAGAGGTTTGCTTTTCCCCCTTGACAACTTTCAATCCTTCATTAATCTGCCAGGGAGCGGCTCCGTGCGATCCGACCAATTGCGCTTTTCCGCCGATGGGCGATACCTGAAATCGAATTTCAGGTCTAAGCGGAAACTTGACGCGGGAGCGGACTTTTCTCTCGTGGCATGATTTGGGGGTCCAAGTTGGTCGTTACCCGTTGCTCGTCGCGAACCATTTCAGCAAGTTTCCCCGTTGGTCCGGCTTACGGGGACCGAAATGCAAAAAAATTGCATCAACGTGCGTCTCGAATTGCGCATATCCGAGCGACGTCGGGACATCGAACGGGGCGACGGGACGTCAAAATATCGCGCGAAAGGAGGAGGACGAAAGCCTTAAGCGATTACGCGCGCAGTCTCCGACGGGTTTTCGCGGCTCTTGGCGTCGCCGGGAAACTTGCGTTACGCGACCGAAAACTGAATTTTTAACGGCGAACGGGCTTCCGGCGGAGGGTGCGACGTTTCCGGCTTCCGGCCCGGAAACGGGCCCGCAGCGTTCCAGCCGGCAGGAGCGGGACAACGCTCCAGAGCGCCGCGTCGCTGCATCCGATTTGTTGCGCCCGATTAGTCGTTCGGCGGCGATTTCCACGTGGAACGGACGCGGCGACGGCCTCCGGCTCGAACAAATCGATGCCCTCAAAATCGTTTCCATTTCTTATTATTATATTAATTCATGCGAGACGTGGAAGATGTCAATTCATTCTCGCATCGCATTCCGTGACCGGCCACGTCGGCCGCGGCGATGCCCGAGGGAGGCGAGTGCCGGGAAGAGTTCCTCCGAGCCAAGGAAGCCAGCGGAAGTTCCAAAGTTGATTTTTAAAATGCGACGCACGGGTCGTGGGGAGTGGCCAATTTCCGCGGAGGAACGAAGGCAGAATGGCAATGAAGTTGGTGCAGTCGACGGACGCCGGCATCGGAGTGAGCCTTTTTTTTCTTTTTGTTGTCGGACGAAGTCGAAAAGCGTCGCCCAATTTCGCGTGCGACGCCGGCGACGGGGAAGGCGCGAGGGTTTCCCTCCGTTTCGGTGCACCGGTGCGTTCGTCCCGGTTGCCGAACGGAGCGCGGTTCACCGATCTCGGATTTCGGGGCCCTTCGCCGCCTCCGGTTTGCGATTTCGCCCGTCCTCTCCTCTGCTCGACCGGGGGCGACGCCGGCGACGTCCATCTGCGGAAGAGTCGGAGGAGAGAATGACGAATCATGCCCCGGAGCGGGAAGATTTCTCGCGGTTCCAGCGCGGTGGAAACAACTCAGGAAGACGGACAACAAATACCTTGTCGTCCGAAATGTCACTCGTGCAAAACTGAAGAGTGAAGAATTAACTTGTAGGTGAATTGGGAAAAGTGAAAGGTTGGCTTTACGTAAGGTGCTTTGGCATTTTGAGGAATGCCTCGCGGTAGGGTTACCTCGAGGGTGGAACGCGAACCCCGACGCTGCTTGACCTTTTACGAGACCTTTTCGGTCACTCCCTGGAGCGGGCTCGGGGCTGCAGCGGGGGTGTCGCTTTTGGAACAACCCGAATCGTGAAACTGCACATTTTAACGTTTCTCAAATCACCATGGTCGAGAGAGTTCCACCTCGTCTAAATGCATATATATATATATATATATTTAAACTGTTATTTTCTTTTTCAGGTAAGCGACACCATTCGTAATTCGTGCCACTGCACATTTGGAATACTCGACCAGGTAATTTTTACTCGAGGTAATTTTCTACCGAATGCCTCGCGGTGGGCGATGACTCGGAGTAAAATTCTTCCGGCGAGTCCATTAGGGTGACCCAATCCGAACCGCTCGCAGGAGGCGAACGTCTTCGACGGTTAATCGAAAATTCGGCGTCTTCAACCGGTGGCAGAGGCGGCGGCCAAAGGTGACGGCGAAAGTTTGGCCCCCGGACGTAATGAAAGGCACCCGGGGAATTTCCGATCGAGGATCGTTCGAGATTCGCCACTTGCACGCGGGGGCCCCCCGGACCCATCCTCGGACGAAGATTTTTCCGGATTAAGTGCGCCGGGCGACGCGACACAACCCCGAGCGTCCCGAGGCGAAAAAGTTAATTGTCGGTGCCGTTTCCGGCCGCGGAAAAGGAACTCGCGCTTGGAAGAGAACTTGCTGACGGGGGAATTTCACTGGTGCCCCGACGCTGCAGTCGGTTCGGCCGTTTCCGCAATCGCCTCCGCGGGGAAAACCGGGCGGAGCAGAAGGTGAAAGGCTTAAACGCGGCGCGCACCAACTGTCCACGTACGTGGCCGAGGAAGCGGGGGGGGGGGATGAAAAGCAAAATGAGTTTTCACTAATAATGACAAAGTAAAAAATTTAAACGATAACAATAAATGCCGTTTTGACGAATTGCACGCATCCACCGATATTGGTAAACGGGTATTATATAAAATTTATAATGTACGTGTAAATGTCTCGGTAATCGTCGTGCGTGACGGTCGGGGAACTTCCGTTGAGTTTTTCACGTTTCTCGTTCGGAGCTTTTCCGTTCGTTTGCGAAGAATAAGAGGAAGGATTTTGGCCGGAAGGAAACGTCGAGAGTTTTCGAAACCGCAAGACGACGGCTGATCGTTAAAAAAAAAAAAAACGAAAGGAAGAAGTGGAACAAGTTTCCGATTCGGGTAGTGACCAGAAACGAAATAAGGCAGCAACGGTTCGATCGTCGTCCGGAGCCGTGGTACGTGATTTCCGGACGAGTGAAATTTCCAAAAAAAAAAAATATTCGCGCGCTCTCCGTCGTCCGGGAACGGAAAAAGGAAAAGCGAAAAATTTCCCCGGCGCCTCGAGCGGAAATCCCGGAGCCTCTTCCTGCGGCGCAAAACGCGGTTGGAAGGGAAAAGCGCCGCGGGTCGCGGTCCGAGGTGGGCGGGCGCTCGTCGCAAGTGGCGGCAGAGCGGTCGCCGAACCGATTCGCGCCCTCCCGGAAATCGTGGGTCGCGGACCCGGGAGCGGGTTTCTGCCACGATCCCATTCATCGAGAACCCGTCCTTTTGCGTGGGGAGGAGGAGCCGATCGATTCGCCGGAGTTTCCTCCGGGCAAATCCGCTTCCGCCGCTGCGAACGTCGCACTTGTCCGCGCCGGAAACGCGATTTGTCGCCTGCTCCCGCTCGCTGTCCACCGTCCGCAACTCTCTCGTCTTTCGGCTTTTTCCCTTTCCGTCCCCGGGTTTTTGCCGCGATTCGGCCGCGAGATTTTCGCACGTTCCCTCCGCGCGGAAGCGAGCACCGGCACCGGCCGCTTCGGCGCGGTTCGGATCAATCCAAGTAGACTTTGGATTGCCCGGAAAATTGCACAAATTTTCCTCCTTCGCTTGAAGCGTTTTAACCGATTTTTCATTTCTTTATTTTACAACATTTTGTTATTTGTATAAATTTATTTTCGTCGTTGTGTAACGCATCGAATTATCTCTAATGGGCACATATGGATTTTTTTTTCCTTCTGTTTTCTCGGACTGCTTAGGGTAATTGCAGTGGTTAAAATCGTACAATATGTAAAATGAAATCCAATGGTCAGATCAGTTGCTTACCGTGCCACCTAAAACTCGGGCAGAAAAAGCTGAAAACGTTATATAAGTTACCCCGGGAAATTCTTACTTTTGGGGGGGGGGGGGGGCCCCGAATCCCGCGGTTCCTCTGCGATTCCGACCGGCATCTCTCGCTGGTTATCTCGTTAGGTTGCCCGCGGTTTTCCGCCCGTCCGACAAAACGCAGACATGAAAGTGCAAGTTCGCCGGGGGAGGAAAGGTCGCGGTTGTTTTCGGCGGCAAATCCCGCAGTCGGCCTTTCCGCCACGTCGCATCCCCGGTTACAGCGAGGGACCGACTTTTCGGCGTTCGCGAACGGTCTCGCTCGCGTCAACGTCCGCTGACGGCGCCCCGCACAAAACGCGGGCTTTCAATGACATTTCCCGAGTGCTTCCCCCGCGAACGGCTAAAAAAAAAAAAAAAAAAAAAAGGAGAAAAAATTTCTTCCCGACTCATTGCACGCAATTTGTCAGTGTGCAAAAAGAGAAAAGCAATTTTTCAATTACAAACGGTGTATATTTTAGCCGGTATTTGTGCATTTCGCGATCCCCTTGCGATTGCAACAGAATGCAAAAAGCATTTTGTACAATTTTTTTTTTTTTATTTTTGCCGTTGCGCACTCGAACCGTTTCGGAGCGAATTTGCACCGTAAAATATGAAATTAAATTTCTCTCATCGCTTGACGGGCACCGTTTAAATTCGCGCGCGCGAAGCGGCAAAAAAAACGTTTTTTTTGCCGTCCGGACCCGAATTCGAAATGCGACCGCGATCCTTCCGCGGCTTCCGGCTCCGGCATCTCTTCGCTCGTCTCCGCCGCAAAAAGTCCACGCCCGAAGCGGCCGGAAGGCGGACGAACTTCCGTTTCCGCTGGGGCGGTTTCCGATCCAAGCAGGGGATCCCCCTTCCCGCGCAGCGAGATGCGCTGCAACGACGGTCTTCCGGCGAGGACCGTCCTCCCTCGCCGGGAGAACGGGATTCCTCCGTCTGCGGCAAATCTCGGATCGGCGCCGGGCACGAACGTTCGGGCGTTCCGTCTCGGAGTGAGGCGGACCCGATATCCGCGGCGAGACCGAGGGGCGCTCAAGAGCATCATTAGGCGCGAGGGCGCTTGCCATTTCGATTTCGGGGGCGGACGCTGCAGCGGTCCTCGAGCCTCTCCCCTTGATCCCATCCTTTCGGGCATCAGCGAAATTAACATTTGCCAGCGCGCATTCGGGCGGTTCGCAAACCTCGATGCGTTCGTGTAAATAACGTCTTTATCGTGAAAGCGCTGGAAAACTGATAAAATTTCGAATCACACGTCGTTATTATACATGTGAAAATTACTCGGATTGCTGGATTAGTCATCAAAAAAGAAAAATTCTGTTTTTCTTCAAAAGCGCATGTAAAGATGATTATGAAAGGTTTTAAGTAGAGCGTAAAACCGCAACAGGATTTGTTGTTGAGAAACCCAATGGCGCAATTTCGCATGTAACGACTCGTTATACATTGTTGACATGCACTTTGAAGTCGGGAGACGCGAATCAATTTGTCAGCCCGTGCACAAAAGGTAAATAGCGAAATTGAAAAATTTTCCGTGCATTTCCGGCCGAGCAAGGAGACGGGGGCCAGCGTGCGACACCCGCGGGCACGGCGGATTTCCGTTGAGTCGATGCTGCAGGATCGCATTCGTCGTTCGCGGGGTCCCATCCGGTTGAGCCGCAAACGCCGCGTTCGGTGCGGCAGCTCGAACCGTTTCCTTCCGCTTTCATTTTCGCCATTTGCAAATAAGCCGCGAATTCCGCATCGGCGACGTCGTTGGCTGCGTTCGTGGATGCTGCCGGTGCGCCGTCACAATCGTCGCCGGCGCACTTCCCCTTCACCGTTCAAGTCACCCTTCCAGCGCGTTTGCCCGGATCCCGGAGAGTCTCGGATTTTGGCGGCTCGGCACCCGCGGAGTTTCTCCTCGTTTCGGTTCCCCGGCCGAAGCCTTTCCTTCCCCGTCGGCGAAAAGGGAAATTCCGGGAGGAAGGGCCTCTTCCCTCGGGAAATTTCCTTCGCTTCCCCTCTCCCGCTTCCCGATTTTGCCCGGAGCGTTTCCGCCCCCCCCCGGCGGTGGGTCTCCCACCCTGCGGTGATCGAAGGGGAGGAAAGGGATCTTCGTCTCGACGAACCGACTTTGCCTTTCCACTTTCGCTTTCCTTCTTTCGCACGAAGTTCCACCCGCACCGCATCCCGGGCACGGGATGAGATCCTTCGGGAGGAGGCCTCCCGAAACGGAAGGAATTCAAGCAAAGGAAAATAATTTTCAAAAAGAGAAAAACCTTTGCGTCTCCTCAGGATTGGCGGCGAACGGCGGGGGATTTCATTTAATTTTGGAGAAGTTTCGGGGAGGTTTTCCAGCCGGAACAAGGGAAACGGACGAGATTCCAGCTCCGGCCCGGGCAGCGTCGAGGCAAACCTGCGGCTTGCTTTCCGGAAAAAGCTGTTGCAGCCTCGCGAGCTTCGGGCCTCCTCTCGACGCCCGCCGTGGAAAATTCCGAAACTCTTTTTTAAACGAGGAAAAATTCGCTTTTCCTTTTTTCTTATTTCGCATTTAAGATGGAAATTATTATCATTATTTTTTTCATTAAAAGGCTAAAAATATTAAAAATGCCTTCGTGGCATTTCATGACTTTGATCTCTTAGCTTGAAATTCCCGTTCTCCCGTTCAAGGCCCGCTTCACTTAGAGCCCCGTGGATTTTGTCTTCTCTTCTCTCGGCCTGCGAAAAATAATGTTTTCCTCTTGTGCTTTCTCAAGGTTCACAGGTTGGCACCCGCGGTTTTCCCTCGGAACGAAAACGAAACCCTCCCGACGGAAGAAGGGAAGATCGGCCGGAAGCGCGGCAGCCGCGATCCGTCCGCGGATCTGCCGGACGATTCGCAGGCGATTTCGACGCGGCATTCCGCGGTTCCGGCCGGCGGAATTTCCCCGGTTTTCCGACGAAGCCGACCGCTCTCCGTTCCAAGCCGCTGCCGACGTTCCGCGAGCTCCGAACCTGACCCGCTCCGGGAGGCCCGGAGCGCACCCGGCGAAAAGACGCCGGGAAAAAGGAGATCGCGATCCGAGAGCGTCGCCTTCGGCGGATTGCGCGAAGCGAAGCTTTTTCATCCGCGCACTTAATGTCCGCGCGTTTCCGTGCCACGATAATTCGACCCAGTGTTACGTTACGAACGGACGCATCCATTTCGTGTTTGTTACCGGCAATTTTCAAGTAAAAGCGCGATCAGAAAATCGCGGCCGACGCGCTGCGGGGGGGCTTTTTCCACTTCCGCCGCGCGTACGCGGGAAAAGGGACCGCGCCAGAAATCGGCGAGGTGAAGCGGATTTCCCGGGCGCGCATCCACGAGGGGTGCGCAAAGTTCCGGCTTCCGGCGCGAGACGGACCCGCTCGGCGTCCCCGTCGTGCGCCGGTTTCTTTTCCGCCCTTCGTGCCCGACGCGATCGATGCCTGGACCCGGCCCGAAGGCTCGGGACCGTTCGCAAGCGGAAAAACCGATGGAAGAGTCTGGAAAATTCTTCGCGATCGAGGAAAATTCCCCGGTCCGAATTGCGGTCAAATCGTCGGTGAACCGAACAACCCTTTTCCAGATTACCGAACAGCGCACAGATGCATTCAGGTACGAGAATTATGCACGATTAAATAACGATATGTTTCATAAATAACGATATTATTTCCTCTTCAACACATATATCTTTGGCATAATTACATAGGCGTTCGACCGCAGGGCCTCTGGATCCGCGGAGGTTTGTCAGTCAATTTACTTCGCACGTTACGTGGATGCCTCGATGGAACCGATGATGATAAGATTGCGATCGACTTGGAATATTTTCGACAGAACCGGGAAGTTCGACTTCGTGCAGGTTTAACAATCCGCCCAGGTGCGTGCGAGGGTGAAACTCACCCTTGCCGCACGTCTGCGGGGACGAAAGTGCGAGTTCCCTTTGGGCGACTTGCTCGTCGGGGCGTGGAAAATGGAATTTTAGGAGCGTTTCCACGCGGGCGCGGGAGATCGCGTTCCAGAAAGAGATTTTGAGAAGGGAAAAGAAAGAAAAGCATCTTGAAGCGGAGAGGCGGCGGGATGCCGACGGTGGCAGGGACGAGAACGAACCACTTCCGTTTCCAGGTTTTCGGTCGGAACCCGCACTTTATAAGCGGAAGGCTCCGCTTTCGGCTTCGGCCGGAAACGCGAAGTTTGTCCCGGACGAACCCGGTGAGTTCGGACGCGTTTCCGAGCCAGGCAATCCTGACCGACCGGGTCTCCGTTCGGGTCGGCTGCGCGAACGGCGGAGTTTTGGATTTGGCAGGAATTTGGATTTTCTCCGTTCGCCGTCGGAAACCACCCGGGCGGAATGGCCGTTTTGGGCCGCGGTCCCGAACGAGGCAGCCGCTTTGGGCGTTCGATCCCCAATGCGCAGCCGGTTAATTATGCATTCCGTGATTTTTACACATCAGCGAAAGTACATTTCCGACTCCGCGAACGTAGGAAGATCGAGATGCCCGACGTGGCGGTGGATCGCTCGGGGATCTTCTTACGCGTCGACGCGAGCCCGCCCGACAAGGTTCCCGGGCGCGAAAGACCGGGCACCGGACGTCGGGCTAGTGCCACGACCGCGTCTTTTTACGCTGAGAACCGCGATGAGTCGATTTAGGTGAAGGAAAGTAAGGTTATATATTTTCGATTTCATTACAGGCCAATTATACCGAGATTTTGTCCTAAAGCAATGTTTTTTTCTCTTCTCTTCGACATACGCGCAGATTCTTCTTCTGCCCCGTTCAGTATCATCCGCGATTCACTGCTCGCCCGCCGCGCTAAAAAAATGCACGCGGATTCGGTTAACGTTCCCGTCTTCGCGATTCAGTGAGGAGCCGCTCTCTGATGCTGTCGTAAAGTGTGAATTGTTCATTTGTGTTTTATTTACTTAATTTATTTTTCGGATTCGCGTTCGAGATTTGTGCGCAATCGCTCCGACCGAAATTCGGATGCAACCGGAGTTTGGATCGCTTCCGCCGATTCCGGATATGTGGACGTAAGGAGAGGAGCCATGACCATTTTCGAGAAGCTCTACACTCTTGCGGTGGGTTTCCCATTTTCCGGGCCCCTTCGCACTTCGTCGCGCATACGGAAAAGGCCTCTCGCCAGGCACTGCCCCGGATTTCCATCGCGCCCTATCCTTCTTCTCCCTTCTTCTCCCGGGGTGGTGGAAACCGAAGAGAAACAATGCGTCCAAAGCACCGGGACAAGCCATTGTTCGTTCTTGCGCAATTCTCCAGTTTTTTTGCGAAATAAGTCATCCATAAACTCCTCTCACTGCGGACTTGCATCACTTTCAAAGGAAAAGAATCCGATCCATGGGAATTGAGTTTCCCTCGATGCGTTTTTCGGGTCCTCGACTTGATCCAGCTTTTTTCCCATGGGTTTTTCTCTTTTGGCCCGGGTCGGGTAGATTGCTGCGTTTTCCTCCGCGCCGGTTTCGCAGCCGACGAGAAGAAAATCAGGTGCGGGGCCGCCCCTTCCGCCGAACCCGGACCGAGACCTGCGCCGCGGATCCCAGCGGGTCAAAAGGCACTCGCGGGCGGTCTCCGTTCGGAGCCCGACAGCGAAAAAGCGCTCCGAAAAATGTTTTCTTTTTTCTCTTCTTTCCCTTTCAGAGCCAGAAAATGATATCCAGAAGAAGGATACTGTCGAGGTCAAGGGACGACCTGACCGGAGATCCCTCGTACCAGATCGAAGAGGAAGAGGACGTTTGGTACCAGAAAGACAAGCTGTTTAAGGTAAGCGAATTATTTTGTCCCGAACCGAATTGGGCGCAGGTCGGGGATGGATGAGTTTCGCCTTTTGCTTGCTCTTAACGCCCTCGGGGGAGGGGTGCTCGGGTGAACACCCCAATCCGGGGGTGGCGCGCTTTCGATGCTTCGCTCTGAGAAGCCCCGTCGAAGCCGGCTTCACCGAAAAAGCTTTCGTTTTCCCTTTCCCATCCGACGATTCGATCTCGGTCCCGCGAGCACGACCGTCATTGACGTTTGGCATTGCAATCGACGGCGCGATTCGTCCGAGGAACAAAGAAATTTTCGCCGTGGAAGGGGCGAAACTTTGGCATTTCGCGCAGGGGGTGGAAGATGGTCGTCGGCGAGGCGCCTCCCTTTGCCGGCACAACCGCGGCACGGACGTCCTCGACTGACGGACGTGAACTTCCGTCGCATCGTTGCGGACATGCGGCAGAAATCAGAAATTCAAAGCGTAACGTAACAACGGGCGTTCTCATATAAATGCCCGATGACTTGCTTTGGTGCGGGCGTCGTACCCTCGCATATTTGCATGAATATGTTTATTTTCCGATATTTACCGAGCTACGGTTTTTATATCGTGCCCTTAAAGTTTATATTAATTGATGGTATTTTCTTAATATAATCAAACACATACGTACGCAGCGATAATTACATAAACATAATAAGGGGATAGGTTAAAATACTTGCTTGTTTATTAATCGGATTATATAATATTATTTTGCATTACAATTTCTCAATTATAACGTTACTCATTTGCATATATATATATATATATGTGATGTTATATAATAATTATGCGACTGTTATACGTTAATAAACCGTATTTGTTCGTTCTTTGTTGTATCTTTCGATGGTTCTTAACATCTTTGTTTGCGTGAAATTACGAAAAAAAAAAAAGCCGCCACGCAGGTAAAATTGACCGAACCGATCGAGAAAGAACAAACCCGAGGTGCAAATTGGCAGTTTGCACATTCGGCGAATGCAAAATGAACGCACTCGCAATTTGGGAGCTGTTCTTTTGCACGTCTGCGGAGCAACCGCGCTGTGCACACGTCAACGTGCGCGAGTGTCAATGGCGTCGCGGGTGAATTTCAACGCCGCGCCACTTGCACGAAAGTTGGCAGCGGTGCGGCCGGGTCCCTCGCTCTTTTTTTTTTTTTTCACAGGTTGGTGAAAGCGGAACTACCTGACAGAATGCGTGCGTCTACGGTTTCATTGTCTAACCCAAATGTTCCTTTCTAAAAACGATGATGCGCCTTGACTGCTCGACGCCGGTCCGCTTTCCTGCCATCGCACCACATCCAATTACTTTCTAATTAGCAAACTAATTTACATATAAAAACGTTGCGTTGCGGTTTAGAAAATTCTTCTTTTTGTTTTATTTCTTTCTTTTTTTTTTTTTTTTTTAACTTGCGTTCCTTTCTTCTTTAAAATCAATTAAAATGGATGTCGACATTTCCAGCGTGTGTATAACTGTGGATGAGGTCACGCTCGAGCATTTCGGTTGCGTTTTGTTTGCTGATTGAGCGGTTGTACGAATCCGCAACGCTTCGGCCGGTCGGAAAGGGCGTAAGGCGTCTTTGCGGGGGCGCAGCGAGGTTCGACGGTTTTCGGGTTCCGAGGTCGGCTGCGAGTCCGAACCGGGGCTGGTCGCGGACAAGGGATGAAATACAAAATTCGTCCCCCCGCACCGGAAGCCGGGTCCCGGATCTTGGCCCGGGCACCGTGCGAAACGTCGAAATGAAACGTCGGCGCGTCGCCGAAATTTCTCGCAGGTTCCTCGCCTCGTACAGGGGAGAAAAGCCTCCGCATTCGCTTATCGCTCTTCCTCGCCTCTCCCCTCTTTTCCCCTTCGTCGGGTTCGGAATAATACGAGGGGCGTGGTTCTCCGCAGCCTCCTTGTTCGAAAACACGATTGAAAGACGCATTGTGAAGGCTTTTATAGTCCGGTAGGTTCGGCCTTAATTTGTTTCATGGGAACGTCTGAGAAAGGAGACTTCGCTATCACCTCGCGGGATCGGACCGTTTAATAATGAAGTTTTCAAACACGGTGACGGCATATCAAACGACTGATACCAATTACGGGTGGGAGCACACAAAGATCGGGGAAAAAATGAGTTTCGTTGATTTCGTAGCGCGCGGCGAAAGGGTGGGTGGGGGAGGGGGGGTGCAAACGTCGGATTTTCGCCTTCTCCTAATTGGACGGGCAACAACGGCAAAAGCGTCTGCTCGAAGCGTGCAGCTCTGGAATTTCTCCCATTTTTCCTTTGACCCGCTTTCGATGAGATTTTACGACCGGAGACGGAAAAGGATTTTTCTTAATCTTCACGACGGGAAGCGACGACCCTTTCAAAACCAGGGCGAAACCGCATCGCTTAACGTGCGAAAAAAAAGGAAAGACGAACGGAAAAAAAAAAAATTTAGCCAAAAAGTTACATCACATTTACATAAAAGAGAAGCTAATTGCTTTTAATTTCACTTCTTGTTACGGCCTTTGAGTGTCCGCCTTTGGGGCATTTTTCTAAAATGGTAAATTGACTTGTGACCGTGGGCATTGGGCAACCGCGGTTGGGTGCGGAGGATAACGTCGACCTTAGGAAAATTCAGAAATTGGTCCGAGCCGAAGAGCAACGCGATCGGCTTAAAACTTCAAGCGGTTCCGCGACTTCCGGGAGGAAGTCACCGCCTTTCGGGGATCGAAAGCGAGTCGGGCACTTAAATTAAAGAAAAAAAAAAAATCCCATCCAGGCTCACTTTCGCATCAATCGCTTCGTCATTGCGCATTCGCCTCACCTTGCTTTCGCTGCGAGCATTCGCAGCCGTCCAATAAGAAATGGCACTGGTGCCACGATTTCAACGAGCGTCGTTCAGTCCCCTCCGCGCCGTTCATTCGGATTCCCCTTTCCGATCCGTTCGCCCCGGCCTTTTGCGTTCCCTCCAAAGGAACGTTCCCGTCCCGAATTCCTTTGCGCAACCTTTGGACGGGCACCCGCCTCCGGCGCAGCGTCGAAAAGTTTTCTCGAGCAAAGCGCGGGTCGGTCACGGTCTGAAAGTCTTCAAATTGCACGTTTTACCCGGGCTCCCTCCCTCCCCCCTCCTGCACGTACCGTAACTGGCGTGTGAAGGGCTCCGCCCCCTTCTGCCCCGTCATTAACTTAGCGTTTCCGAAAAAAAAAAAAAAACAAATTCAGAAGGCCGAGCTTCGCCCCGCCGCTCGAGGTCATCTCCCAACACTCTCGCGCGTCGGTGGCGTCGTGGCATCAGCAGTCGCGAGATGTCGCGAACGCGGAAGGAGAAGTAACGCGTGACGCGAGGCAAAGCGCGAGGAATCCCCCAGCCCACGGGTGGCCGCGGCGCCCACCATTTCGATTCCGCCTCGCGGGGGATCTCCGCAGAGCGAATCCGCCGCATTTACACGCAACCGAGTTACCTGCGAAGGCTTCTCACCCCGAAGTTTATTTTCAATCGTTTATCCGTTACTCGCCTTGGCGCGCGTTGCCACGTCTTCGTCTCCCTTCCTCCACGACCGGGCCGCGCGGGCTCGCTTCCGCCGCCCCGCACGTTCCTTAACTTCCGTCCGAGTTGCGAGGCCACCGGGTCCCTGCGAATTCCAGCAGGTACGTTGCTTTTGACAGAAAAGGAGCAATCCGATGGCGCACAAATAAAGTTTGCGATTGCGATTTTCTCGTTGCCTCATCCGCCGGCATTTATTCCGGCATTTTATGGGCGTTCGAAAAATCACCAAACCGATTGTTGAATTTTTCAAAACGAATAAGGCTTATCCTGCACCGCCCGACGCATAAGTTTACTTTCCTCATTGGGGATTGATCAAACAGATATATTTGTTTAAATGCGAATTAGTACTGGCGTACTAATATGATAAAAATTCTAATTGATGTGCATACAGATATATATTTATATGAAAACTATACATTTTTTATTTACCGCGGCTAACGTTATACGCTCTGATTCGGGTGATATTTCAATTTTTTAAACGATTTTCGGTCATTTTCAAAATTTTTTTCTTTTCGCAAAGAAAAGCAGCTAATTATACCGAATGATATCGGCAATTAGACCTAAAGATTTTACAGTATTTCAGAATGAAAAAAAATGTTTCGAAATCGCGATGGAAGCTAATAACAAAGTGGTATTTGAAAAACATATATCAAGGACAACGTAAAGAAAACTAGACAATCGGCGTTTCAGAAAAAATATTTTATCATGTGTATTTATGCAGCGTTAAATCTTGCCATCGTTTCGTATCTTTATGCTGCATACAATTTATTATTTAATATTTCATTTAAAACACCATTGCATATAATTGCATGCAGAAGGAGGTGTGTAAAATGTATGTGTATATATAAGAGCAAGCTTATATTAAATACACGATAAAAAAAAATCCCGTATTACATAAATATTTAATTTTGTACTTGTCATTATTCTAAATGTGTAAATCACGTGTAAAATATTAGATATTATGTAAATACGGCTTTGGCAATATAATAGACTAAAAGATACTGCAGGTTCCTCGATAATTGTTAAAAATATTCCAAGCTACAATAAAATTGGATAATATTCCAAATTATACATATATATATATATATATTAGATAATGTGAATGCTAAAAAGGTATAATTCCCTATAAACGTCATATTGTTGAAAGGTTGCTTACGCTTATGAGTATGAATATGAATTAAATATTAGTCGTGGAACAACAAAAAATAATATTAATTTTATACATATGTTAATATTATTGAAGTTTTACGCAATAAAATTGCTTCAATTTCGATTGTTCAACAATTTAAAACTTTAATATTTATGGTTTGATTTATTAACTTATTAATAACAATTATAAGCAAAATATTGTTTTCGGTGCAACGAATAAATCAAATTGTTACTAGTGAATAACAACAACGCATAACTAAATAACCGTTTTTAATATCTTAACAACATTCAGCTAATATATTACTTCAGTTCTTCATATGTACGGTCTTCATTTATGAAAAAAAAAAAAAATCCAATTACAAATTACATTTGCAACTTTACATGCTTCATGTTTCAGTCTCTATCTGCATGTGAAATATCTCACATACATAATGCAAATAATAATGTAAATCAACATTGTTGCAAAAATATTTTAAAAATATGATTTTATAATATAAAATTTTAATTAAATTTATATATTCCATATGCGTGTATATCGGTTAAATAGGTTTTCTTTCTCCCTCTATCCTTTTATACTTATTTAACTCGACATTTACTAATATGTAACGTACATGTCGAAAAACAATTAAGTTAGATATTATAAATGATTTACAAGAAAGTATTACGAATATCGTGTAGCATTGTGCATAAACACATAATAATTCTTACCTATCCATCTACATTATTTTTTCTTTAAAATAAGCGTATAAAAAAGTAAACAAAAAATAAAAGGGATATTGGCTGAAAGTTGTCATTAATATCATGAATCTATCCATCTATATATATATATATATATCATTAATTATACGCGTGTAAGCGTTATATTTTTCTAACGTTCTCATTTTCCGATACATGTCACCAGATCGACAGAACTTGTACAAATGGCGCGGAGAATATGCTCCACATTATTGGAGTTATATAAGACACATACGAACCGAGAATGTGATCTAAAAGTACCTGCCAATTATTCCGCATGTTAATATAAATTTGCAATTTTCTGGTGTTATGTTGGCAAAATGCAAGATTTGTGTAAGAGAAACGATGCGAAATTAAAAGGAGAAAAAAAAAACTGGGCACCAAAATACGTGAAACTTAGCCGCACTCCATCTTGCGTTGTGCTCGGAACGAAGGCTGCCGCAGGAACCGGGATCCCAAATATTCGCACAATAAGAAAGAGACGTTTTTTAAAATCGATATGTGCATTTATATTACGCATATTCACATGTACATGTTTATACGTGTATGTAAACATATAATTAAAATTATAATAAAAAATATATATATATATTAATATATAAATGGTGATTGATAAATGGAAACCTGTTTGCCTTGATGTAAGAAGAGAAAGTGCGGGTCTGGCGCATTGTAAGATGAATAACTTCCAGTGCATTTGTCTACAGGATTTTCAATTATTAAGATAACTTTACCAATTAATTGTTCCGTACATAAAAATATTTTTCCTGAATGGCGGAAAAAAAAAATATTATATCATACGTAAGCTTTTCAGAAAGAAGTAATACGTGAAATTATAATTAATTTTCTCATCTGGCTTTTGATAACATTCTCTTGTTTCGGCTACGAATTACGCGGCATTTATTATATGTGTATATATATACATACTTGGATGTTGCATTAGTAATCACATTATCGGATTCCACCATCGCGGAGGCTGCTGCACCGAATGCCTTTCCCTCCTGTTTTCGTTCGCGACACCCGTTACCGATCGCTATTTCGATCGCGCCCTCCGCGTTGCCATTTCGATCGCGCCCTCCGCGATGCCATTTCGATCGCGCCCTCCGTGTTGCAACTGACAATTTGCATAAGGCCGACGACGCTTCCGATACAGTCCAGAGCCGAAGATTGGGTTTGGCTTGAGCAACGACCGCACAACGAACGGGAAAGGGAGAAAAATGCGATTTCTGACATCGGTTGCAATTAACTTCGGTTGTAGCGCAGAAATTTCATCAGCCGTTCGTAAAGCAATCAAATTCGATTGCTTTACGCACGCGAAATGGTCGGTGTCGAAAAGAAAAAAAAAAAAAGAAGAAGAAGAAGAAGAAAGAAAAAAGATTTGCTGATAATTATTACTATTAAATTCAATTTGATGCGAATGGCGGCGGGGCTGGGAAGGTCTCGTCCCCGGACTTTTTGTTATTTGTTATTATATTAATTTTCGGAGCCGTTAACGCAACTCTCGGCGGCTTCGTCATCTTATCGGGATTGAAATTCGCTCTAAAAATCGCACGCGGAAAATTTCGAATAGCGGCCGACTGCGAATAACGGGATTCGTGACGTTTTTCTCGTTTTGTTTCATCCTCAAATGTTGGCTGCGATCGAACAAACGGTTTATCGTCCGAAGACGGCTCGCGGAGGCCTCGATACGTGTCGAGGCGATTATTCGGCCTGCCCCGAACGTTCCGCGCCGAAGAAGGCGATACGGGTGCCGCTCCTTTGAGCTAAACCGGACCGGGTAGTCTCCGTGATGATCGTCGGTAATTATTTCGTACCAAGTGGCCTAACCTTCCCCCGCCCCCCTTCCGGTCCTCCGGTGCGAAGAGCCTCCTTAATCAAGATGAAAAAAGTAATAACAATAATTTTTTTGCCTTCGTTTACTGCCAACCGAAATTATAATGACGTAACCGTCCGACGTTACCTCATTTTCCTCCCCCCCGCCCCTTCGGCGTGCACTTAAGCGTCCGATGACGAGCATTTACCCGGGGAATCTGTGACATTTCCCCGGGCGCGCACGCCTCCGGCTGTTCTCTCGGATCTGACTTTTGAACTTTTTTTTTTTTTAAATTTCGAAAGTCGAGTCGACGCCGAGACCGCGGCCGCCCCGTGGAACCAGAACCCGTTCGGATGACGTTTCGCGTCGCTGTTCCGATCCGAGGGGACATCCGATCAGCCGGGGTTCGGGAGAGGAAGCCGCGTTTTCAGTAGAGGAAAATTTCCCCTTTTCGCGACCCGAAAATCCTGCACTTGAGAAAAATTCTCTCTCTCCGCTTTTTATCCGTTTACTTTCTCTTAATGATAATGATTAAGCGAAACTCTGCATATTTTTTTTTTTTTATTTTTTTTTTATGTTTTACTTTTTCACGTACCTTTATTCTTTCCTGCTCGTCGGACCATCATTTGAATAAACGACTCGTACCTCAACTCGTTTCTCTTTTTTCCGCTGACTAAATGTCACCCCGGTATTTCCCTTCCCCGTACGCGGCAACAACAACGTGGAAATCCGCCCCGCAACCGGAGGATCAGAAACGCTTTTAACCGGTGCTTCGTTCGCCGTCGGAAAACGAGCAATTCCTGCGGGGTGCGACCGGCAGCTGATTCCTGAGCCGCCGCCTCTTCGAACGTCGGCTGCAGCACCTCGTTTGCTTTGATTTTCCCCTCCCCCCCCCCCCGGGCCAAAAAAGAAAATTCGAAACGCGGTTCGGCAATCGAAATCGCCTTCCGCCAAAGCGTTCGGAAAGCGAATATTCTCCAGTTCGGGGCGAGAAAGAAAAAAGAAAAAAAAAAAAAAAAAGCGATTGCGAACGCCGCCGAAGTGAATCCGAGGCGACCGCGCTGTGGAAATGCCTTAAACCGACCCGCGGTACGACAGGAAAGTTAATGCGGCAATCGATCCGGATCCGCTGAGGAGACCGCGCGGCAAATCCGAAGTTGGTGATCCGGGACCCGGGAAAGCGGGAAATCCGTCGGAAAAGTGGAGCCGTCCCCCGACACCCGGCATTTGTAGGTGCGTTTCTCTCTCTCCTGAAGAAAACTTGCGTCGGACAAACTCGGACAGAAAGAAAAAATATGTCGTAATCGGAATGTGTGCATATCGACGTTGGCGAAATCCGAACTCGGAATTTTCAAACGTAATTGATTATTAAGTAATCTCGGAGATGTATAATATATAAAAGTCGCTTGTATTTTTATATGGTATGAAAAATTGCAAGTAAAAGGACTTTTGCCGTAACGCGTAAATACCAATCGAGTTATTTCTCTCTTTTCCTCTCTCTGTCTCTCTCTCTCTCTCTCTCTCTCTCTCCGCACAAAATCCGGCGAGGCAGAAAATTTTCCGGTTTTCCTCCGGGGTAACGACGGACCCAGTCCGGGAAAAACCGCGGACGGCCAACGGAGCGGATAATTTCAAAAGGGCCCGCGGATTTCGCCCCGCCCCCGTTGCTGACACGTCCTTCACTTCCCCTTGCCCGCTCCTTACACGACCGTCCGCGGAGGGACGGATCAATATCACCGGGAAAAGCTCGTCCGACGAACGTTCCCGCTTCTCATTCGAATAAACCTTCAAAATTCCAACCGGGAACCGGGTCGGATCGGGGAGGCGATTTCTGCCCAGGCGCCGTTCAAGATGGAGACGCAGCGTCGAGCGCGCCCTCCGCTTCCGCAACCGTCTCCCTTCGGATGTTTCGAACCGGAAAAAGATTTAAAAAAGAAAAGGAAAAACATCCAGAAATGAAACCCGTCCGCTTTATCCACGACGTTTGCCGATTAACAAGCAAGGAGCAACGGCAACAATCGTTGAAATTTACAAAGCCTCATATAAAACGTTTACCGTTTGTATATAACGTAAACTCATATTTATTAAAGGTAATTTAAGGCGGAGACTACACCTGCACGAATACACTTTCAGATATATATATATAACTCATCTTTTTTACTCAATAGTTACGAAAAAGAAAAGCCAGAACAATTTTGCATTATGTGAGTTATACACATGTAAAATTATATTCAGGTTACATTATCATATGGTAAAATTCACAGGTATTAATCATTGCGGTGTTAAATGCAGGTTCAAACTGCTTAAGAACGCCTGCGTTCGGCGCTAAACGAAAATTTCATTTTAGTCCGCCGAAGCTTTCCCGGTCGATCCAAGGGTAAATACCTACGTAGATTTTTGCCGTCTTATCCGATATGATTTCTGCCGCCCGCAGGGGTCGACACCCGGACGAGCGACAGAGCCCTCCTCAAGAAAGATCGCGAGAGCGGAAGCGAGCGGATAAAAACAATGGAACAGGTCGGAAGCCGGGGCGGAGAGCGCACGAGCCTTCCGGCCGCCCGCCGGCGAAGGTTCGGGGATCATCCGGAAGGTCGAACGACCCGGCGGCGGGGGGAAGAGCGGGCGAGAGCAAGCTTCGGAGATCGCGACGCAGGGGTAGGTTTAACCGCAATCTTCCCCTCGACCCTCCGGCAGCAACTCCGAAAGGAATCGCCGGACAGGCACGAGGGCAGGCACGCGGGAGCACGGCCCTCCAACAGTGCACCGCACCCCCCGCCGACGGACTTTCCTCCCCCGGATCGGGACGGGAAACCTCAAATTGTTGTGCGACGCGGTCACAACATTTAAAAATGCAACATGCGCGCGCGGAATCTTTTTCAAAAATTATTTCAAAGTTGCTGCGATCGCGTTTAAAAGATGCAAAACGGCCCCGAATAATTGTTACAATTGAAACTGGTCATGAATGAAGATTAATCGCCAAAAGGGAAAATGCAACCAGATATTTTCCCATATAAATTATCTTTATAATTGGAGAAAGCACACCGCCGGGGAAAGAAATGCATTTGCGCGAACATACAGTGACAGCTACTTTTCAACGAACTTTTTATTTTATCTGGCAAAAATAAAATGGCGCAGACGTTTGCGGCAACCTGAGCGCGAAGGGCGACATCACGTTTCGGGTTTGCCGACCGCAAAGCAGCTCGATTTGCTGGCATTCGGAAGCGGCCCGGGATCCGTCGCCCTTCGAGCTCTTCCTTTTGCTGTCGAAGGGAGGAGCGGCTCGCGAAAACGACAAAAGCAACGGTGCTTCCTTCGCATCGGATCTCGAAAAGACCCGGATCTTTGGGCACATCTCGCGCGAACGATCGTCACGCACCGGCGAGGGCAATGCATTTGCATGCGTCGTTGCATTTCCGGTCGACGTCTTCCCCCCCCCCCCCCCGCGGCATCGGGGCGTCGCATTTCGTTCCACGTGATGCAAACGCGAAGCTACGTCCGCGGCGCACGGCCCCGAAAACGTCACGTTCAATTATGGGTGGCGCACGGCAAATTCCCGTGGAACGTGACTGAAATTTGCGTTTCCGCTTTCGCGCTCCCAGAAGGGCGAGGGGCGCCTTCCCGTCTCGAATCTGTCGGGGAGGAGTCGCAAGTTCCGTTCCGCGTGACTTCGTTTCGGTGGCCCCCGAGGGGAATCCCCCTCTCGTCGCCCGGGGGGAGGCCGCGTTCCCGCGGAAAGCTCCCCTTGGGCCGGGCGCTCGGTCCGCTCGCCACCCCGATCGGAAACGGAAGCGAAACGGCTTCGCACGCGCTCTTTCGACTCGTTGCCCGCGACGGGGCGAGCTTCGGCGAAAGCGCGGAGCCCTTTTCTCCTTTAAATTGTGCCGCAAGTTAGACTGGAGGATAGCAACAGCGAAACTCGCTGTTTTCCGGCGGACGCCGTGGAAATTATCCTCGTCCCCGGACTTTTTTGCGTTGCCCGCGAGCTTGAATCGAGGGACTCCGAAGCCGCGGCAGCTCCATCGCGTTCGTTTTCCGCGCAAAGCAGGTAAATGCCGTGGGAGAAAGGATGAAACCCGCGGGTTGCAAGGATCTCCCGGGCTCCATTTCGGTTGAACAGTCGGGAACGGGAGCCGAGCTTCGCCATTGCCCTGCGGTTCCGGAAGGGCTTTTCCGGTCGGCCTCGGATCCGTCGATACGTTCGCGCGCAACCGGGAAGAATCGCCGAATTAACCGCAACGTCCTCCGCATCTCCGGAGGTATGAAAATCTCGGCGGAGACAAAGCCGCGGAATAAGTTCACCCGTTCTCAGGTGCGTGCGCCATTTTAATTACGGCGCCATACAAAGCCGCGCTTTTTTTTCCTCCGTTGCCCAATATCTCAGATGCAGCGAGATAACCCGCGGAAAACGCATGCCCCTGGGGGGTGGTTTTGCAACAGCCCCGCACATTCATTACTGCTGGAAATGTATATCAAAATAATGAATGTAATTAATGGAAGGGAAAAAAAATTATTTGCAATGGGATAAATAAATAAATATCAGGCGGCGGTCTTGTTGCGAAATTTCCTGCGTTACTCAAATTTTTACCGCGGGTGCGGGGCATTAATTTTTTTTTTTTCGCTTTTCGCCGCATCCCAACCCCGTTTTCGTACCTGACGGTCGGAAGCAGTCCGGGGCGGTTCTCCTTCTGCAGTTTCGCGGGCCCGTCTAAAATTCCAGCACGAGGAGATCCCGCGGAAGCGTCGAAGCCGAGATCGGACGGATCGTGGGAAATGGACGCGAATCCGGGTGTGCCGCAATCGAAATTATTGCGACGCGAAAATATCCTTTTCTTTTTAGTTTCGCCATTTCGAACGCTAAACCTGGCGATGCTGAGGAAGCTACAGCAATAATTAAGCTTAAGAAAGAAAAAATTAAGCTTCGCCCGTTTTAATTAACTCATCGCATGCACGTAATGGACTAAAATATTTGACGCATATACGCGTGCACTATTCCGCGTGCGCACACACACACACACACACACATACATATACATGATCTTTTGCTTAAATATCTTAACGCATAATAAAAAGTAAATCGAACTCCTCTTTGATCCGAGAGACTAAACCCTTGGGTTTTCGCCCATTACACGTGAAATTGTTTAATGATTTTCACGAGTTTCGCCATTCGCCCGACTTCCAATACCATTTTTAATTAACGCAAAATAAAGTTGTACATACTTGTTGTGGAACAACCGAGAATATTCAGACACCGAAAGAATGAAAAAAAAAAAAAAAAAAAAACAAGAAAAATAATTCTTGCTCCATTGAAACAATGAAATATCCCGAAATTACACGTATGACCAATTTCTCCGCTCTTAAATTGTATGTTCCACAGCATTTAGTTGCATGCGTTTCACTTTACGTTTCGCTAAAGAATTTCATATGTACAAATCCAAGCTGAAGCATCTAAATCATACTCATTTTAATGCGTTCTCACTCATTTTTTAGTCCCCGTTGTGGCAGCCGCGTAAAAAATTCCGGCATGCAAATCTCTCAATAAAGGCGGAATATGAAAATGTTGAGGAAGCAAATAGCAAACGTGCAATAAGATTGGAATTAAACGCACAGACGGTTATTTAAAATACGTCCTTTGCGAAACAGAAAAAAAAATTATTAATCACTGAAAGATTGAAGGTACCGGTATTTAACGCTAAGTACCTGTATTTTATTGTACCGCAAGCAATCCCAGACCATTTTCATCCAGCGTTATCGAAAGACGAAGCCGTGCTGCAAACCTGTTTCGATGAGATATAGGTACTGTGAGGACCTTGAGTTGCAGTATCCACACAATCAACTGACCTATAAGATGATTGGAATTCAAAAGGTTGCCCGTGATGATTTAATCCATTAAAGTGCTTTTTTCGTCGGGGGAGAGTGTTCCGTTTACGCTGACGCTTTATCCCGCAGCATCAGCAGCGTGCGCCACGAAAATAAAAGAGCCAGCAACGCTCCCGTCCGACCGAACGGTCGCGCACGCTCCTTTTCGGGGCCGGCGAGGCAGTCTCCGGGCATTCGTGCGCGCACGAGGAATTTCCGAACTGAACCTCCGCGCACTTTCACGAGGAAAGAAAAGGGCAAGAAAGTGCTGCCGTCCGAGATTTGCAGCGCCTTCCGAACGCCTCGCGTCCGTTCCGGGCAGCGCCTCTTTCTCTTCTTTACGCGCAAATTAGAGAGCCGTATGCTTCCGACGCACGCCGAGGCGTCCGAAGACGTCCATCTCGCGCCGCTTTTTCACTTCCGGCTCTTTCCCCGACCCGACGAACCACTTTCGGGTTTAAACAACTCCGCTCGCGCCGACACCAACCCAGATACGCACCTTAACTGCATCAACTGCAGTTTTTTCCGGCAAAGAAGGCGAAGAAAGCACGGGTTTTCCGCTTTTCCGAGCCAATTCCATCGCTGCCCTTCGTGCGCTCTGCACGAAATCTGCGCCGGGTTAATCCGCGGTCATTTCGACCGCGGACCCGGGAAGAAGCCTCCCGGAATTTCAACCGTCCCCCCGGCAGCGCCCGATTCGCGCGCCCCGGAACTCGTTGCATTCTTCCGCTTTTTTTCCTTCTTCCGACCGATCCCAGACTGCAGGAGCCGAGAAGTTGACGCGCTCAAAACCGTGAACTGCCCCCGAGGGAGGCGGGATCACTTCGGGGCGAAACGGCGCGGATGCCTCGACCGGGAAGGGCTCCTGCCCGGAACGTCTCCACGGTCGCACTCGCCCCGGTTCCACCCCGCAAATTCGGCGCAGGGCACGGGGCTCCTCGTCTCCATTCACGATGCGGAGCCCCCCCCCCGGCGGCTCGGCCACGGAAAGACAACCGGATCCACCCCGCCCGGATTCCGCACACATCGGGGAATCACGCGGTTCGCTCCGGGACGAGGAACCAGTTCTGGCCGCTGACCGAAGCGACTCGTCGTCGCCCGTTTTGGCACGGACGAACTTCATCATCCGCGTTTCGTTGCTGCATGAGGGTCCACCGAATCCTTGATGGTGTCGAAAAAAAAAGAAATGACCGGGAGTGATACCTGAATTAAAAGCGCCGAAGACTAACCTTGGTCGAATCAAATGCACGCGATTAGCTAAATCGTTGTTTTAAGCATAATTTCATTATGAGCGGAAGATTTTTCCTTTTTTCGGTCTATTTTTATACCTCGATAGCGGCTACGCCCCGATTTCTCGACGGCTCCTTTGTCCCCGCTGCCCCGGGATTTTTCACCGGAAGTTCCGCGGAGGGTCGGCAAACGACCACCGCGCCTGGACGACGCCGCGTCCCTTCCGTTCGGTGCCCCGCCGGAAGGCGGACGTGCGCCGGTCCGCTGCGGCGGCAAGTCGTGCGAGCCGAACATCCGCGTTTCCGGTTAGTTCGGCAACCGATCATCCCCGTGCGCCCGTCGCACCCGACGTCTCCTTCCTCGTTGCGTAAATCTCGCCGGTCCGCCGATTTCCTTCCCCGCTCCTCGTGGGAAGAAAAAAAAAAAAATGGAAAAAACCGCAGGATCTTAACCGTGTTTCTCTACCTGCGGTCACCCGTTTCATAACCCGCGGAGGAAGGAACTCTCCTTTTCCATGATTGTCTCGCGTCTTCTCGAGAGCGAGACAAGACGTTTCGGGAAAATGTGAAATATCCGAAAGCGCAAAACTTCAACAGAGCCACTTTCCCGCAGCAATCCACGGGAGAATATCCTTTTTCTTTCTATACCCTTACATCGTTTAGGTATGACATTTGACTGACCGAGAAAACTAATTTTAGTCAGCCTCTCGTGGAATGAACCAATACGCCAAGACACTCCATTGCATGTATATATATATATATTGATTATTAAAGTGCGCAAAAATAATTTGGCGTCATCTAACTGGCGTCCCAGATACAAGAAGAAGTACGCAGCTATCATTTTCCTATACGCTTTTTCTATAATAGTGAAATCGTCTAAATTTATCAACTTTTGAATTACTGCTAATAATTGTGTGTCATAATCACTTATTTTACAAATGTACAGAACTTGTTCTATTGATCCATCATTGTAATATTTCAAACGCTAACGCTAATCTCCATTAGAAAAACAAGTTTTCGACTGATTGATTTATCAACCTTTTAACCCGAAATTTTTAGCACAAGGAAAATCGACGAGTTTTTACCCCCGGCACGGGTGAGGCACTCGCGTTCGGCGGAAACGGACATTTTCGGTGCTCGTGCCGGGAACTTCCGCTTCCTCGACCGCCCTCCGCTCTCCCTCCGGTCGCAGAGGAAGAAACAGTTCCCGGCGCTTGATCGCCGGCGAAAATCTCCGCGTTCGGCATTTTCGCGGGGTAAAACTGTCGCAAAGCGGGATTTTTGCTTTTCCCCACGCCGCGGGGAAAATCCTCGGGGCCGACGCTTTCGTCTCCTCGGACGAATCGATCTGAAAAAAGTGAAATTCCCGAAAAGCCCTCCACGGCCCGGGGGCCCCTTCGGTGCGTTGCCACGCTCCAGGCGGGGTCTTTACCTTTCTTCTTTTCCCCTTCGGGGCCCAGAAGAAGCAGGCCCGAAAACTGACTCTCGAAGCAGTTTTGGATGCGAAAAAGTAAATGTCGAAATAATACGTAACGCACGCATTTATTCGAATCAGAACCTGATTTGCAACTTTTTTTTTTTTTCCTTTTTTAATGCACGTTTTCTCGTTCCCATTGCTTAATCAATACATTATTTAGTGTATTTGTAAAATTTAGCAATAATTATATGTAGCACGTATAATTTTGATATATCGTCTTCGGTTGTGTGCATTGTAAGAGCCTTGGCATACGTGAGACGGGACGAACAAAGTGTCAACATTTCTTGCAGTCATTAGCATCGAAAAACCATTAGATGAAATCCTTCGCTGGCATCCTCAATTATTGGTTAATTGGCAATTGAGCCAAATATAACCAAATATGAGTCATAAAAAGAACAGGTTAACGTAGGATGGCTAACGATCGAGATGACATTCCCACAGGTTGGTTTCGACCGTCGAGGATGGCTACCGGCTTCCGACCGAGAACCCACATCTCGTATGGAAGCAGCATCCATCGGGTGCAGTCGAAGGTACTCGCGTGTTACTTCTTCGTTAAGCGAGATTCTCAAAGATCTTGCACGTGCAATTACCGTTTGCAACGAGGCGGGTTAGGTTAGGTGGCAAGAGCTCCTTCCATCTCATCGCCTGCTTGCACGTTCTCCTTTTGCCGGAATCTGCCTTTTAACCTTCTGCGACTTGCCTCATCGCCGACTTTCACCGAAGCAGTGGATCGAGGTGCGAGCCACGTCTCCGATATTTCTGCCGCCACTTTTTTCTTATCCTCAGCCCCTTCTCCAGATGAATTTGCCCATTCATTCCCGGCGATTCTCAAATTCGCAGCCGATCCGCATTCTTCTGCAGCTCTTCCACGCCTCACCTGTCCCGTCGGGAAATTTGCAATCACGAATTTCGTGAAAATAACAAAAAAAAAATAAAATTGCGAGATTGAACGTCACGTTTCGGAATCGGAGCAACGATGTCGTTATACATGGGCTGGAGAAATGGAGCGAGCAACGGCAACGAGCCTCGGTCGGTGCCGGATGAAGGAGCGATCACCCGGAGCAAAGAGGAAACCTTCGTGCCTTCGACGCAAGGGATCGGGCACCGAACACGGCTCGAAATGATCCCCGGACTCGAAGTGCGTGTTCGACGCGGTATCTCGCTCCTTGACCCCGCGTCGCAGAACGTTCCCTCGCAATAGCGGCATGGAAATTGTATCGCATCCTGATTCCAGAGAGCGTTACAAAAGAAAAAAAAAAAAAGACAATGGTTAGCATTGAAGAAGCAGAGCAGGAAAGAGCGTTGCGCGCTGTGCCCGAAATACAATCTCGAACGGTTGGCATTTCGACCAAGGTGCTTAACGACCGGAGGCAAGGTCGGATACGACAAGATTGCCAACGTGGCAGCCCGGTTTTCGTAGATGGCACGGCGCACTTCTGCTAACGCCTCGCGTCGGTTTATCCGCCACCGCAGCGGCATCCTCGGCGAGGGCGTTCGGGTCGACGTCGGCCGGGGCTCGCCCCATCGCGGCCTCCCCCCGCGGGTCGTCCCCGCCGAACTGTTCGCGAACGACTTTGACGGGCTAATGGCTTTCCCGGCAATCAATTCGTGCACCTGATATGCATTTCATAAAGGTTACGCTATCGAAACCGAAGTCTCGAACGATGGAAATTGCCTTGAATCGCTCGGATATTGTGGCCTGCGGGATGATTCGGATACAAACGAAACGGAATCCAAAGGCTATTTAAGTCGGATGATTACGTTATATCCGATGAATTATTTCGAGGCATTCACCAATGCGTCAGACGAAATAAAGCAAAAATTATAGGTTAGGCGAGCTTATATGGCGATGCTGCCAAAGCAATTCAACCCCGGGTCCCACTTTTTCAAAGTTGCGCCGACCTCTCCGCGTCCTCGCTAAGTGCGTTTGACTAAGCATCGGCTCGGATTTACAAAGCGACGCCCCCGCGACGACCGGGGCGGAATCCCCGGGGAAAATCAACGCGAAAGCGGTCACGAGAAGCGCCCGTGGGGTAGGGCCGACGCCGGCTCGGAATTCACCGCGACGGAGACGGGAAATATTTCGCCGCGCATCGTTAGCTTATGCGCGGGAAGTCGAAAATGTCGTCGGCCTTGGACGTCGGCGGCAGGCACGGGGTAGGTTCTTCCGGCCGATACCCTTCGCGGAACGACGTCGGACGAAATGCTCCTTCGCCGCTAGAGAAAGTCCGGAGGTGAAAGGTTCCGTTTCGAGAAGACTTCCAATCCCGCACCAAAAAACACTGAAAGCCATTTTGAAAGGAAAAGTTTCTTTTTTTCCGTTTTTATTTTTATATATAAATAAATATCCAAACAAAACGGTGACATGTCGGCCTTCGCGGTTCATTTTCTTTTTTTTTTTTTTCTCTCCGTCGAAACCCGTTTCACGCGTTAGAAAATTGATTTTGTCGTAGTCTAAAACCACGATCCAACGCCCAGGTTCGGTTCGGGGCAGATACATGAAATAAGTAATGTCCGACCTTGCACGTTTATTATAGGAAAATGTACCTCTGGAAATTAATACCATCCCGAAAAAGGAGGGCGAAACCCGATAGCGGATACGCTACGGTTGTGCAAGATTTTCTGTTCTTTTTTTCATGCGCCAGGGCGGCGATGCGGGTGTCGCCCGAAATAATGGAAACTGCATTCCTTCGAAGGATACCCACCTCCGGAAGGACGGGAAAGCCGAGCTTTCTGCCGAATCCTTCGAAAGGAATCCTCCGGGGGAAACCCGGGAGACCCACCTTCGGCCGAAGGCGACGCAACCTTTCTTCGATCCGGGACGGGGCTAAAGCATTCGGGAAATCCGGGAATGCATCCTCGCAGCGTCGGTCGGAGCGGTGCGACCTTACCCGGGACGGAAAATGATTGCTCTCAGCGGTGCCTGACTCGACCGCGTGAAGGAAACGACGAAAAAGGTATCGAGATCGAGTTCAAAGGAGGCAGCAGATAAGCTGTCAATTTACTATCGTGACTGTCACTGTGATCTGCGACGAACGCTCCGCTTTCGGAGCGGAAACGGGTGTTTTGAAAGCAGAAGTCGCTGCTTCATTTCCGTCGGTGACCCCGCGCCTGCTTCCGAACCCGAGCCGCGCAAAGCGGACCCGAAATTCGCGGCCGGGCGTCGGCGATCCGACGTCGGAGCATGAAGCAAAGATTGTACGTCAGCATTTTGAAGCGACACTTACCGGAGCGGGAAGGCCGAGGAAGGGACGGAAAACCGTGAAACAAGGGAAAAGGAAAATGCGTCGGTGATGGCTGAGAAGGCTGATGCAGAAGTCAGTAAAACTTCCCGGCAGTGAAGACTCCTTCCTTCTGTATGAAAAGAAAAAGGCTCTGCAGAAGACAAAGCTCCACACTAAACGAGGAACTTTATATCGTAAAATTAAAAAAATGCAGTTATGTTGATAATGATATACAATAAATTCTAAAACTATGTGGTTTTACGCCATGAAAACATATCCATTTCGGTTCCGTTCTCACGTATCGTTTACATATAAAAACACCCATATTACATATTAAATATTTGTCTACCTTAATATATATATATAATGATTTTAAATACTGTATAATGTACAATACATTGATAAATTATTTAATGACACAGTTCATTAAATATTCAAAGTTTATTATTACCTCTTATATACATTTGTTGTTGCGATTATTACATTTACAGTTAAATAGTTGTTTTATTATGTTTTACATATATATAGCAATGTATCGAATCCTTTACGCACATATAAAATGTGTCAAACGATAAAATAATTGAGAGATATTATCCTGCAATAACTATAATATTCCTTATGAGTAACTTACATAAAAACATTAAATATGCATGTTATGAGTAATAATTAATAAAGACAGACTTTTCTTTTTCGTTCATCAAATTTTAAATTTTTCAGCTTAATTGAATGCCAAAGAATCACACAAGTTAATTCGTTGAAAATATTCTTCATATTTCTTCTATTAGAGTTTGGATATTGATGTGAGATCGACGATTGTTAACATCTCTTTACAATATATAAATGTGATATATTGTACATATTATCATTATTATTCGATTAAATAATGTGTACAATAATTCTTAAAAATACATTAAAAAACGGATATGAAGTAAAAACAGAGAGTTGCATAATATCGATGGCAATAATCACATATTTTATCATGTTTAATGAAAGTAATAAACTTATACTATATATTACATCCTTTTCGCAATGAAAGAGAAGTTTATGTAATAAACGAAATCAGTTTGTATTGCTTTGAGTGTTATTTATGTTTATATATTTTTTCAAAGCATTATAATTGGCCTCATAATTGTATCCGATTGAGAATCCGTTAGTATCATTCCGTAATTTTTTTAATAAATAAACCCGTTATTCTTTTTATCTTGGGACTTTTTATATGTGAATGCAATGTTTAAAAAAAACTTTTAACTTACATAGCGTACATATTTTGCAAAATATGAATCCCCTTTGCTTTGGGATAATATACAAAGTTTTAGAATTTTTAAAAATCAGATGCACATGCAATGCAGCCGAAACTGATCCAGTTTTAATATATATTTATCTTAATGGGCAACACCCTCACCTTAGCCTTCTGGAAAATTAATGACAAAAAGTGTTTTTCGCTTTGTCCTTTATCGGCGAGAGGGAAAAAAGGAGCATAACGAAGATTTTTTGGGCGCATAACGTTACCGATAATATATACAAATACTTTCCCGATTTGCCGTCCAACATTCCCTGTTCGAAAGGTTCTTCTTGACGATTGCGGGAAGCTTCCCTCCCTTCGCGAAAACCGATCGAAGCCCAGGCGATGGAAATCACCGCTGAAACAGCACATTGTGACTTCACCGACGGAAACTGACACAAGGACGAAAAGCGAGAAAGGTATCGTTTCCGGTGCGGGAGACCGACGCAGAATCTTCCGCCACGGTTAAAAACCTGAAAGCGCGGCAATTATCGGATTTCCTTCGGACGCCGAGCTTCTTCTTTCCGCGGATCAATTCATCAGCCTGAATCGTGGCTAACGTCACCGATGATTACATCGTTGGGATTGGCCAATGGCTCACTAATGATGACACGAATTGCTCCAGCACAGGAGTGGAGTCACGGCTCTTGTCATTTTGACACCTCGACGTCGTTTCCTGTTCGCGCACCCTCTCACAAATGCAACATGGAAAAGGAACGGGTCCGAATTTTCGCCCTTGCCACTCCTTTTTCTCTCTCGCCCCGAAAAAGAAGGCGAACGTACCTGTGGACGCCTTCGATCGCGACACGTCCCATTTTAAATCTTAAAAGAAAGGCGTGGCGAAAATTTCTTGCTCTGTCTATGTCAAATTCTCACAGAATTTTTTTCTCTCGCTGCAGGATCACATTCAGGAAGTTTTAGAGAAATGGCACCAGATAGAGGACGAAATATGGGCAAAAGTCATCCTGTTCGAGAGGAATCGAAGGATAGCGAAGGCATATGCAAGAGCTCCCGTCCTCACCATCAACGGGTCAGACGACGGCTTTGACGGCTTCAGGTAAAAGGCGTAGTTCGCAATCAGTTTTACTTCTCCACCCAACCCGAGATGTTTCCGGATCGAAAACTTACGATCCGGCACGAATTCATCCCCTAACAAATGCTACTTGGGGTAGGTAAGTGCGGACGAATGCCTTCGTTTGATGCCGAGACCAGTCTGGACGCTGCCTTCCGTCAAAATTCCTTCCCTTTTGGAAGCCATTCGTGATCCCTGCAGCGCTTCACTTTTCGGGCGATTTACGCATTTCGGCGACTCCGGGCATCCGAATTGGGGACCGAAAAACCGCTTTCATGATTTTCAACATCCGCCGTCTCTTTTTACGTTCAACAATACCAACTTTTTAATTGTCACTTCGTTTTCTTCCACAGAATTGGTCTGAACGGATTCGATAACCCGATGAGAGATAAAGAAACGCTCAACTGCAAACGGCTCATTGACCACGGAGTTAAGGTCAAAATGGACGACCAGGGCAACATCCTTATAAAAAGAGTATCGAATAAGTGTAAAATATTTGTTAAAAGCACCAGCCCGAGTGGTTCGGACGAAACTTCCATAGGTTCCGAAATTTTAAAGTCATCCAGCAACACGTTGGACACCGATAAACCGTATAAAGTAAGTTTCGAGCAGTTTTCGATGTGAACAACCCCAAAAAGGGATGCTGGGATGTATTTACACGCGCAAGGGTTGGGCTGGTAGCGAACGCTCGGAACAATGCTAACGATCCCAAATCAGGGCCGTATCTCGTCGGCTGCGAACGTCAATGTGAATTGATTGATTATTAATCGCGGTGTTTAACCTTCCATGTCACAACGGCGCCAGAAATTAAAGCAACGAACCGTGATCGTTGCTCTCCCATCGCTCCATGCTCGAATCATGAGATCTTTTTGTGGGCCCTCCCGCGGGGCGTACAGAAAAAGCACGAACCAGTCCCGAAAGATATCCGAAGAATGACTGTCCCACGCGGGATTCGACCGTGATAAGAACATGCACTGTCCACCGGAATAAAAAACTTCGGCGATACCATTACGATTCATTCGTCGTGAATTGCAGTTCTGTACCAAAGAAGCGACCTTTATACAGTTCTTGAATCGAACCTGGGAATTTGTGCACAAACAAGAAAAAACCTTCGATACACAAAGAAGGGTCATCAAGGTGGGGAACGTGGTCACTAACAGGGATGGGAGTGGCACCAGCGATTGCTTAAGACGAGTCCTTCACAAGACCGAGGAACAACTCCGTTTGACGACGATGTAAATGGCATCAATTTTGGTCAAAAATGAAAAAGGGAGAGAGAGAGCAGTTACCATAAAAGTCAACCTAAGACACTCCTGATGATAATGCTCGACGTCTCAACAGTAGAAATCCTGAAAATTTCCGGCCGCGGAAAAAACCCCCGGTGGAATCAAAGAAGATGCCTTCGGTGCGTATTTTCCGTGTCGATCTACCAGCCGTAAATCGCTTTAGCAGGCTTCCGTGATGGCGGTGCATTAGTCTTCGCCCTGGGTGAGATTTTTAAACTTTCGGATAGATTACGGTCGTAATTAACGCAACAAACCCGGACGATGACAGAAGCGAAGAGTGTGACGCACCTCCGGAACACGGGAAAGTCGATGTCCCAAACAAATCTCAATTCAAACCTGGGCCACTCCAATCTTTTGAGGAACTTATTGATTCGAATGATGGAACTCAGCAGCAATCGATGGTCGCCTGCAAAAACCGAACACGGATAAAAAGACAAACTTTCCGAGTAAATAACAGAAGATCGACCAATAACTACGTTACCTGATTCGAATGCGTTCATGAATTTCGGTGCTGGAACATCACGATGCTTCGTCATTTTCGAGCACGACTCGTTGAACCTTACAGCCATGGTTTCATCACCTAAAATGCATCGTGTGGCACCGAAAAATAAATATCCTCCCTTCCAGAGTTAGGCAACCGGGGAGATGGTTTAAGGCATTCGTTTATCGAGATCGAAAGATCGGACCACAGTTCGTGCCCCTCAAACGATGGATCGCTGAGAGCCCTAATTTCGAGGATCAATCTTCCGGTTTTCCTTGCGTTTCCGGCGTTTTCAGTATATAACAGACCACTTAATCAGCTCACAGAGCAACGCAAACGGGCATGATTTTCTAATTCTCCCCTTTTTTTCTCTAACGCCATTGCTCAATGTGGCAAATAACAAGACACGTTTTATTATTATTGCATCAAATATTTATATCTTCCACCTACCAATTCTCTTGTCTTTTTTTTTTCTTTTTCTCTTTAACTCGCCCATTTTTATGTTTCTGATGTTGCGACATCGATAACCTTAAGGATGCGGGTGGATTTCCCGTATGAAGGCTATTCGTGTGATCTTATGAAATGACGGCGAAATTAAAAGTCGAAATTTACCGTAATAAATGCTTGAAATTCGTTCGGAAATCTCTTCTGCTGCTAGCGTACATAGAAACCTCCACGGAGGGTGTCCCATCTCCGGTTCTGCCAACATAATTATTTACTTATAACATAAAAATGTTAAACTACCTCAGACAACTCCTAAATGTTAATTCAAAAATCAAAGTTGAAGGTCTTCATTTGAAAAAAAAAAACCTTAAAAAGTAGTCGGAGGAACAAATATTATTATTTTTCTTCAAAAGTTCACCGAGACTGAAACATTTTTTTAAGGCTTTTTCTTACATCAAGAAATAATTACAGTATCTGTTATTAAGTTTTCCACATTTAAAAAAATAAACATTTTTTTTTTAAGTTTCCATCATCAAAAGTTGTTAATTACAAGTTAAGATGAATTTTACTGAACCTAAATCGTAATTTCTTAATTAATAAAACAAATCGTGAAATTTTTACAATGAAACACCTAACCTAACTTGGACCGTGATTTAATAGGAAGTTGCAGTCTCATGTTCGGAGTCCACACGGATTGAGTAGGGACTTACTAATTAAAGGAATATATTACGAAATAACTGTGCAACAGATTGAAAAAAGAGGAAAGGCTACTCCTCAGATCCCTCACCTGGAAACGTCAAACACACAATATATGCCGGGCACCTTCGATTCGTTCATCCAACGCGTTTAATAAATACATTTCGGATGATTTTGTCAGTTTAAAAACAGCAGAGCCACGTGTAGGAAACATTTTCATTGTTGAATAAAACTGGAGTTCGATTCGATTAGTAATAAGTTTATTAATTAAAACGAACAGTAAACAATCATCTGCTTCCGCGTCCATGTTGAATGACAAATCTCTCCCGATTGGTCGATTTTTAATATGACGTCACTTATAAGTTTTCAAGCCTCTGTTCCGACACGCCGAAAGAGCGTCCCATTTAAAAATTTTGATTTCTTTTTTTTCCCCCTCGCCGATTTTTCATTTATTAGTTTCGTTCCGCACCAGGCGAGAATAAAAAGAAAAAAAAAGGCAAAGGAAGGAATCAAACGATTAAACTCTCAGCATCCCAAACCAAGGGATTCGGATGACCCGCCCGATTTCGACGGTTTTTTTTTTATTTCCGCCATATTGATATTTTTACACCACCTTCTGTCTTTCAGTTATTCGACATGACGAAATTTCAACAGAACGTAACGAGAGAGCTTCAAAGAGCTTACCCCGACAGAAGGCGTCTCGAGTGTCAGTGCCTGAGCACGATTATTTTCGTTAAAAACGAAAAGGACGTCCTCAACTGTCCAATTTGGGTTTTGATAATTAACGTGGTGGCGCTGGACATGCTGAAATCGAAGTTACCGCCTGGTGAGTACCGAAAACCGCACACTCGAAGCGTGGGCTGCCCTTTCCGTTTGCCGCAAGTGAGAAAATACGCGAGCCGAAGCGTTTTTACCCGTAAACAATGCAGATAATGCAGTGTAAACATCAGTTTGGCATCCTAATTGTTTACCTTTCAGACTTCTCGCGTTCTTCGGCTTCCCCTTTCCTTTTTCGTCTGCACGTGTGCAATTCAATAAAAAAAAAAAAAAGAAAAAGATTAATATGAACTCCGCCGCAGTTGCCCTTTCTTTAATATTTCAAGAGTCGAATCACGCGGTCTTCGGCTTCGCCCATCCGACACCGACAAAGGTTGCATCGATGGGCAAAAAAAACAAAAGGCTAAATTAACAGCGTGGCACTAATGAAACAACGCGGTCGCGGGGGTCAGATCCCGTGCTCGGTTTCTGAACGCGCACGTCGCTGCGTTGACGGATGATCATAATTTGTTTTTCGTCGCTTTCCCCGACCGCCATGTTGGATGAAACTTTGGCGCGCGGATTCCCACGACGCTGCGAAGACACTCCGGAAAGTTCGCTTTTATTTGTAACTTTTTTTTTTTTTTTCCTCGCCCGATCCAGATAATCCGGTTGGAAAAGAAGCGGACGAAGGATAAATGCCGGCCGTGAGATTCTTTGTGGAAGAATCCGGAGGCCAATCCTTCCAGAGCATCACCTCGTAAATTTTTTTTTTCCCCCCCCTCTTTCGCACGGATAATTTGTCCACAAATCGATTTCTCCTTCTGACATTTTCTTTCCCATTTTTTTTTGTTTTTTTTTTTTCCATTCGACGCGGAAAAAGGGCGGAAAACGCCATCACCATTTATTCGCGAATCCCGCTCGCTGACTTCGCAATGATTTCCTTCTTATCTCTCTTTTCAAATCTGTAACGCCAGTACAAAGAGCTTTGGACATAAGGAACCGACCGAGAATACCGATACCGGACGAGGACCCGTACAGCGTTGCCGGTAACGGAAGCGGAAGCTCCGGATCGAGCGGGCCCATCATCGGAGCCGGAGGACCGCCGACTGGATACGTGGCAGCAACGCGGGAGCATCTCCTCCAGCAGGCCAGACGAAGCGACAAACCTCCGAAGTTACCTCCCAGGGACAATGTGTCTTATCCGCACGACATTCCCAAGGTATTTTTTTTTAATTTTTTCTTCGCTTTGTTTATTCTTCGAGCCGCTGTCTGATAAAACTGCGAAAAAATGTTGCAACGTTGAAATTGTGCGAGCGTCCTTAACGGCGACCGTAGGAAGGTCTTCAAGTCGTATTTGGTCAAAACCCGCCGTCTCCCTCCGCTCGAAGCGTGGTTAAAACATTGAGTTGCGGCCTTTGGATGCTTCTGGTTCTTCCTTCGAACAATGTCAAGTGCGTACCCCGGGTGTCCCAGATCGCGATGAAATTTCAGATTTTCTCGGTTCTCATTGTGGAAAGAGGAATCCGTCCGTCCGTCCGTCCCTGTGGCGCTTTCCGCGTCGCGCACTTTGGCCTCCCCCGCGTTGCACTTCATCCTGCGGCGAAAACGAATTCATTTTCACGCGAGTGAATGAACATCTTTCATTTTAAGTCGCCGCCGCTTTTGCCACGACGATTATTCGGTCCCCGCCATCGTTGGCGAGGCGGCCGTTCGACGCTGTCACGACGCCGACCTCGGTTTGGATGCGATCGCACGCACTGAGAGCACCCGAAAATCGTGCGGAGACCCGCGGGTCACCCGCTCCCTTCCATCAGACAAGCGTCTGGAGAGACGCAGAGGTTCCAGACGGTCGTGGCAATGCCTGAGGGAAACGGTTTTTTCTTTTTCCGCAAGCATTACGTGGCTTTCCGTTGAGATAACGCGAGGGTGGGCCGCCGAGGATGTTTTCCGGATAATCCCTAAGGATGTTACCCCCGCGGTCGTGAAAAACTCATCGACCGGAAGCGCGTAAATCAAGATAAAAGGCGTCGGGCACTTTGCCGACGATGCTGCCCCGTTCTGAGTCGATTGTGCTTCTCCTTCGAGACTAAACCTCGAGTTTTTTGCATTTTCCGACAGCCCGACTACGACGACGTCGAAGAGGAGACGGTCACGAAGTTACCATCGAGATTGCTGAGACCGTTTCAGTCGTCGAGAGGGAAAGACAAGTCGAAAGACGTCAAGAAGCACGGTGAGTCGGCGGAGGATGGAAAAAGAAAATCGCTCGAAGTGGCAGGAGACTTTTCACCTCGCTTTTCCTTTTTAAACGTTTGCAGACGATCCGTATTACTGCGGTCTCAGCGCTAGGGTACCAAATTTCGTCAAGTCGTCCAGCAGAAGCAAGCCCCCGAAGGACGTGAGGGAAAGCGTGAGAGGATACCCGTGCGTGCCCCCGCAGTTCGCCAACCACAACGGGCAATCTCCGTACGTGAGCTTCCAGCCTCCGAACCTGTGGCACACGAGGAGCTACGAAAGCGGCATGGGTGAGTTCCTTCGCCTCTGGTCGAGAATCTCGACGTGGCAGCAACCGGACGGGTCTCGCGGGGCGAGCGCGCGTCGGACCGCGCCGTACGGTTGACTCTTTCCTTCCTTCTTCTCACCTGACGCGACCACAAAGCGTAAAATTTTCTTTTTTCGCACGTGAAAGCTGTCGGAGCACGCCAATTTTCCGCAATTAAAACATTTTCTGCGACGATTCGCTTACGCCCCGCAGGGGCGCGGGCAACATCCGCGATTTCATTTACTTCTGCACATTTTTCAAAACGTCAACTTTCATTTGCTCTAAAAGGAACGTGATTCGCAGGCGGCGCGGAACGCGATGCCAATTAAAGGATATATTAAAGCAGTTCGAAATGGATAACGGAAATGAAAACCGCAGCAGCTTTCCTACCCATCACCGACGATCGTTAAAAGGGAAAGAGGGAAATATGCAGGAGGCATCGCGGGATTTACCCCGCGGGGCGCCAAAAGTAAAAGATCGTTCATCCGGCGCGCGTGCCGCTGCCGTTCCGGCCTAATCCAGGTTCCCGGGGAACGGGAAGTCCTCCGGAGCGTCTCTCCGGTCCGTTCGGCGATGGCGCCGCGCCTTCCTTGTCCCCGCCGCGACGCCTTGCTCAACCTCTTTCGTGATTTCTTTCCAGATTCGGACCACCTCGAATCGCCGTACAACCACATTTACAGTCGCCTGCCGCTGCCAACGCGTTCGTTCATACCTCAGACTCCGAGGACGATGTTCGTCGGGGAGTGGGACTGAGAAAAACAAAGAATGGAAGGAGAAAGAAGTTAATTTCTTTTCAAGTCAGCGAGGACCCTGCAAAAATACATTTCAGAATTTAATTTAAAACAGGATTCGACTGTTCGAACAGAGAAAAAAAAAAAAAAGAAAAGAAATAAGGGAAAAAAACGAAAAACTTCAACGACGATGACATTTACATTATTGTGTTTTCATACATTTTATTTTACAAAGGAAAATTTTTCGATATCGACGGTGGAACGGACGAACGAGCTTCGTCGCCGGGGGGACGGGGGATGAAAGGGAAAAAAGCTCAAGACTGCCGAGATTTCTACCCCTTCAACCGCTCTAATCAACCGGGTTTGCAGCGAGGATGAATCTTAGATTAATTAGAAAAATTGAATGCGACGGTTTATAAATGCAATTAATGAAACGAAGTGTCCTACCCCCGCCGGGGAGGGGGGGGTTTGACCACAGGGAACAATTTCGCAGCTGCGGGCACGGGCAACAGCAAGGAAAAAAAAAATATCGAAACCGACGGCAAAACGAAATCTGCCATTAACATTCGGGCAGTTCGGATCGCAAGGACGCGGCGCGTCGGGTGGACAGCTCCTCTTCTCGCGCTGCGGGGAGAAACGGGATCCGGCAGGGCCGCCGTTCTGCCGCGGAATAAAAAAAAAATGCCGCGGACGACACCGCCGGTGACGGAAAGATTTCGGAAATCGTCCGCGGTTTCCCTTCGGTCCCGGGCAGCTCGCTCGAACGCGGCGGAAATGACGCGAAGAATCGGAGGCATTCCCGCGGCGATCACCGGAGAAAGCCTTTCTCCCGCCCCCTTTCACCCGGCACTCGCGCGCTCCCCGCGGGAGGGGGGCGCAAGTGCTCCGGACCGAAAAGCCGCGGTCGGAAGCCGAGATTCACCCGGGTTCACCCGGTTTTCCTTTCTGCTTCCACTTTTCAGTCGGGGCACCAGCGATCCTCCTTCGGTGTTTGATTCGCCATCATCACGTGATATCTCCCAAACACCCTGCCAATTTAGTCAACGAATTTTATATTTAAGTTAAGGAAATTAATTATCGAATTATTAATTATTTGCATTTTTTCCGCGTGCTTTAAATCAAGCACAATTTTTCTCTTTCTTCCCTCTTCCCCTCCCCCCTCCCCCTCTCGCATTTCATCGATTTCCTTTATTAATCCGATATAGTTTAGCTGTTGAATATAAAAAAAAAAAAAAGATTTTTTTAACTTATACTAAAATCGCATTTAAAGCATAAAGTGTAACTATTGGCGGCAGATTTTCAAGTGGCTCGGGATTTCTAATCTGCCATGTTCTGTAAATACACAGTTCTGTTTGTTGCTCAATTGAATATCAAAGAGTTTATACGTATAGACACACACATACAAATATATATATGACTTTAAATACACTCGGGTAGGGATTATTCAACCTAATTGACAATGATAAAAACAATTTACCCAACCGAGGGAAACGAAATTGTATGTGCAAGTGTTGTAGTCGTTCAAACTGCGGACGTGAAAAAATGCAAATAATAAGTATTAAAGTTATAATTTGTTTTTTCGGTGTATTTGATTTTTCTTCGAGTGTTTTTTGTTTTTTTTTTTTTTAATCGTTGGCTTGCGTTAAATAAAAGGAGTGAAAATTGGCATTTTCCTGTATTTTCGTACCTTAATCGTGAAATGATGTGTCAGTAACGGTTTTGATAAAAAACAGAAATTTTTTGATAAATTCTATTTTGTTTTTTCTCTTTTTGGTATTTAGGTATCTAAGAAACCTTTACTACGAAAATAACTTATAATTTTCCTGTTTTTTCTTTTTCCAACGGAAGAGCTGTAGTTTTTGCCTTTCGATTCCTCACCGATTTTTACTCCCTTCAGATATCCGCCAAATTGTATGATTTGCCTTTTGTAAATACTCATTTTTTGCTATTAAAAAAATACTAGTTTTTTTTTTGTAATAAACTATTTTTATATTTACTGATAATTAATATAATTCGGTGTTGGCAAATAGATAATTTTTTAATTATATTAAAATTATTGTTTTCTTTAACTGTATTTTATTTTCATCCCTAAATTATTCCATATTTATATACAAAAGCGTATTGTTCATTGCGTTAAAAATTTATTTTAAACAGCACATTGTCAGCGTGTACTTGTTTGCACGTTCAAGGTATGTCTCAAGGATCCAACGGATGAAATGCTTTTTTCTTCGGGGAGTATTATTTATGGATTCCGCCATGTCCACAGCATCGAATATTCCTGCAAAATTCCGTTCGAATCGATGAAGCTGGGTCTTTTATTTTTGTGAAATATTCTTCTGTTTCCTCTTTTTGAGGGCTTCCGATTGTTTTGTCGGGATCTTGAACCCTTGAGGTTTAGTTTTGGGAGGTTTCAAAGTGACCGGACCAAGTCGGCATCGGCGATCTCACCGCTGAAAAATTTTCAGATGGAAAAGGGAAAACTTTCGTAAATGCGAAGCAAGCAAGCATAAGGCGAAAATCTTTCGAAAGGAGGAAATGCGAATGCTGCCTCGTTCAAAGTAGCTTGCTGCTTCCGGCCATGCCGAAGGTTGAAAATTCAAAAATGTTTCAGCCAAAACTTGAACTCAGGAAAATTCACGATGAGTTAAAAACCGGTCCATACACTTCTTCTCATGGTTCGATCAGCGTAATTATAATAGATTTGGAGCTTTATCTTTTTTTTTTCTCCCATTATGATCGCATTTGAAAATTTCACATAATGAAAAAAAAAAAGGGGGATATCAGCGAGCGACATGATGAAGAAGCAAAGCTCATAAACCGATTACGATTTATTTATCAATTGAATAAGTTCGGTTCTTTTTCATTTACTCATTTATGTTCGTTGTAAAAAGTATGAAAACGTGTATGAAGTAAAAGTGGCAGCAGATTAACTTTAAAACGATGACGGATTCTCAATTTCTCCGCAGTTATTAATATTAATCCCCCATGCGAGCGGTGTTACATTAAATACGCAAAAGGGTTCATTATTACATTGAAAACCTAATTTGATAATTTATGAAAATTGAAAGTGAGACTAACAAATCAAATGTGGCGATCATTTTTTTTAACTGGAACTTATTTTTAATTAACCGTAATCCAGGAGGCAATCATGTTACGGTGACGTCAAAATATGGCTGATATTGGAATCAGAAATGATGAAGAGGAGTTCTTTTTCCAATTTATTCTTTTTTTTTATTTCAAGCCATAAAATCACTTTTAAAAAAGAAAACTTCATTTCAGAGAGTGATTTATGGATTAATCGAAATATCCAATCCAAGGTATTATTTAATGTAACTAATTATCGACATTAGATTGAAAATAATTCCAACTTGAAGGTCACACATTGAATTCAAGAGCGGGAAATATTTAAAAGTATCATAACACAGAAAAAATAAACGCTTATAATGAAAAAGATTTGGAAATAACGAACATTGAGGCATTGGCAAGAATTTTATTTGCAAATAAATTTAATATTTAACGCAGTAATAATTATCTTTAAGAGATAAAATTCAAGCTTACTTTTTCCGTGTCGTTTACTTATACGACGCCATCTTAGATCTCAAGAGAGATTAAAAAAATGAAAAATGTAAAAAAGTTTGATATTTCACCGATTACTATTAATTTCAGTCGTAAAATATGATAATCCTCTCTTGATTTTTTTTATTGTTTCGGTTTCAAATCAGTTTTTTTTAAACATCTTTTCTTTCAGTTCCAAGCATCTTATAATAATGAAAAAATACGTTATTTCTCGAGGTCAAGAAAGACTTCCGGCCCTTCCGAAGTTGGATGTGAAATACTGTTCGGTTGTGAGAACCGAAGAAAAAAAACCACAATTTCAGATGATATGGCATTACAGATCTCGAAAAAGGTGTGCTTTTTTTACTTCGCTATTTTGATCTTGTCGTCTTCGCCATTTCCAACAAAAAAACTTAATGCTATTATTTATTGGTTTATAAATGAAGACGTCTTTGATTCGGGCTATGAATGACATTAAGCGTTCGTTTCCTTCGCATTTTCGTGATACAATGGCTTCGACCAGCGTGGGCGTCCAAGCTGGGTTCACACACACACTCTCGGCTGTTAGCTAGTGCGGATTTGCATACCGAACGCTCCATCACGTTCACTTGGAATTCTTCGGCTTCTACCTTGCCGCATGATAAGCGCGTGTGACAAGTTCTTTGATTTTTCTTTTTGATCTTCAACAATTTTTTAACGTATTCAGTGAATTTTTTTTACGATCGTTTCAAAGTAGCATCAGGTAGCTACCAGAATACATTTTCAATTTTTCTCCTCTACTTTTTCCTAATTGAGAGCTAAAGTGGCGGAAGCACTGTCGATGCCAAACACCGACAGCTTAAGCCACTTTCCACCTTTGCTCCGCATTATTTTAACAACTCAATTTTCTTTTTTCAGTGTATTTAGCAGAATTCAGGTAAATTCCCGGCTAATGATGCAGGCAACAGAATCGACTGTCATGTTTAATTGCCACGTTCCTGGCTCTCGGGATTAGGGGAAAAGAATCTGCTTCTACTTATAACCATACCTTAAACGCACAAAATAAAATGCGACAAATTGAACATATTTCGACAAGAAATCGTTTGCAAGTCTCATTTCCCAAAAATTGGATTGTGGGGAGAAGGACTTTTTATTATCCTCTAAATCTGAAGTTTAAATGTTGTGAAACTTTTAAAATATCAGCAATGTAAATAAACCCGTAATCGAATTATTACAATATCTTACAAACACATTTTTGTACTTCTAGATAAATTTAAAATTTATATCGTATTCAATTTAAAACCAGTCTTTGTAAATAGTTAAAGTTTAGAATTTTTTTAAAGGCATCTAAAGCAATTGACGAATTAATATACATATTTTTCAATGTCTTAAAAGTGATAAAATTTTTCGGTTTCACTTAAATATTTAAGTTTGCGAAATTTCATCTGTTATAATGTCATAATAATGGCATTCAGTTTAAATATTGATCGATGAAAGCAGAAATTGCTTGTTAGTGATAATGCTTCCAGGAAATTTCGGTTGTAAAGTAATAAGTTACAATCTAAGAAATCATCTTTCCGTAAAAACTCGCTTCGTTTTTCATTTTGTACGAATAAAATAAAAAGGTAATAAGAAAAATATGAAATTGCAGAAAGGAAAGAGAATTTAGTGTAATGGTGAAGAAGACGTTTCCTCCGATTGTTAAAATGCTTTAATTTTCATTCGGTATTATTGACTAGAGTCCGATACTTTTTTTTTAATTTTAAAAGATTAATTATTTTAATTTTAAACCTGATGGATACATGTTTTTTTATCCGTTAGACTTGTAGACTTGGAAAGATTCCGCACGTTGTCTCAACTTTTTATTTCATTTACAAGAAGGGAGAGACAAAAATTAGGGAAACCGAAACTTTTTATAATAGAATGAAATTTTGAAATGTGGGTGACGACATTTCGAGCAACTATAAAAAATTAATTAAACTGTTATTTTCGGTGCTGATTACATTTTTCTTTGCTGCAGGAAGAGGCCACTGTTCCCGAATTAGATTCTACGTCTAAGGGAACAATCTCAAAAAGCTCAAAAGGAAACGATTAGGAGAAGTAATTTCCCCTCAAGGTCCATGGTCGAGTGATTCAATCAAAGCGGAGTTCCTTCATCTTATGTGATTCAAATACTTCTAGTGTTCATATTCAAAAAGGAAGTCCTCTTTGACGTTAAGAGATCTTACCATAAAATTATTTTTAATTCAATTTAACAGTTCCTCATTACAAGAGCAAATTTCTTTTGTCTTCGATCGGTCTCGCTTTTTCGCCGCAATTTGAATCTTGTCTCGAGTGAACTTAATTAAAGGTAATTAACTTGATTTTATTATTCATCAACGTCGTCGGCACGTATCGTTGTTTATAAGGAGTGCTATTTTGAACGCAGTTTGACTTACAAATGTTGATGTGTTTGAAGAAACAACCCCGTATCCTCCCGCAGCTGCGACGTCAAATTCAACAGAGGCCTTTTCTAAAGCTTCTTGTTTTCCGAAACCTCTCATTCACGACGTGTCGCTTTTGGAATTCAATATCCTGCACAAGAGCCAAGGAACGAGAAAGAAGGGTAAAAGTTAATATACATGAGAGATCTTTTCCGGTTTATCCGCTTTTCTTTTATTAAAATTCGAAAATATTTAAAAACGACGTTGCTTGGAATAGGTTTCCTATATTCGCTACATGCTCAGTTTCTGTCAGATGCTAAAAGTTCGAGAATGGGAAACGATGGAATAAAAATTTTGTTGTAAGGGAGGAAGAAAAAGGAATTTATTTCGCCTCTTTCATTTTCAGATCGCAGGCCACGGCGACAAAGAAATGCTGCTTCAAAAGATTAAAACCAATTCCTCAGAACAGAGACGAAAGATTTGAAAGATCGGAATAATTGCGATGAAAAACATCGGGATTAATTGAAATTGAGAATAAATTAATTTAGAACGTTATTTCAATATTACCAGCATCTGGACCAATTCCCGCCCCCCCGCGGTTTCCCTTAGGAATTATAATGGAGAAAGAAATTTGTACCCTATTTATATTAATTATAATGAAGAAATTTGCACCCTAAAATTTATTGGCGTTAGTTTTTTAGGCCATGAGATTCTTTTTATTTTTCTTTTCCATATAATATTGTATGTATTTACGCAAATAAGGTTCATGCGAAACATTTAAGCTACATTAATAATGACACGCCGTGACATCCCTTTTAGCGGATAATTAGTGATTTCCTCCCTCTCGGGAAACAATGCCGGGAAACGTGATTTTACCTTAATTTCCATCCATTCTTAACTTGGAGTGATAATTTTCCACGAGCCTAGGTCGCCCCTCTCGAGGCTCAATCAACGCTAAAATTATTCCTTGCAGTCTTCGGAAGAGGAATCTTTTTAAATTGTTTCGGGCTTAAGGCGAAAATTGTAAAAAAAAATTTTTTTCAACATAAAAGACATTTTATTGGCACAAGAAAGAGTGAGAGGGAAAATGAGAAATTTTATTTTAGCTTTAAATCAAAGCTTTTACAAAATTAAATTTATACTAAAGATTCAAAATTTTTGCTCGGCGAATCCTTTGAAAAGAATTTATTTTAACGTGAAACGAAAATGTTATTAAAAATACAAATTTAGATAGCTAGATTTTGTTTTGTCACATAATTGCTTGTGACATGGCTTAACCGTGACATAAAATATATATTTTGTTAGCGTCTGAACTTGTATCGATCTAAAAATTAGGTCCGGTTGAAAGAAGTTGAAAAAATTGAACAAATATAGGCCATAAATATGTTTTAATTAAGTTTCATTTGCTAAATGACTTAATATATATTATATATTCATATACATATATATTTCCATTAAAAACGGAATAACAGATGTTCTATTTGTTTAATATTTGAAAACATGTTTTTGAAATTCTCTAAATAATTTAAATTTCGTATTTCAGTACGAAACTCGTACATTTGGCGGGAACAACTATTATTACGTTAAATATTACCCGCATTAAGAGGAAATTTGACAAATTTTCAATTTTCTTTTCAGGTCATGCACAAAACTATGACCAAGATCTATCAAACATCTAACATGTCTATGTTGGTAAGTCCTATATATTACTTTCCTTTCGATGTTCACGTTTCAATTTTTTCATTTTTTTTCAATGGTACTTACGAACATCAAAAGTATAGTCTTATTGATGATTAGCACAAGGACATTTAAAGCACGTTTCACCACACTATTCCGATGTAGTTAATGCGGGATAAAAGTAAGAAAACTTATCATCAATATTTACCTTTTTATCTGAGTGTCCACATGAGTTTAAGTATCGACTAATGTTATAAAAGAACCATCGAAACGTGATCCTTCCTTGAATTTCCTTTTTTTCCTATTCATGAGTTCATATACACGTACTGCTGAAAATGTAAAAATAGAGAAAGACTGAATTTCTGGGCTTGTGGAAATGTTGAAGTTGTACAGAGTTTGAATGTAAAGCGGAGGGAAAGGTTTACATCGAGAGAGGAGGATGCTTGGAAGACGCACCAATCAGGATCGTTAATGGAATATAATCAATTTCTCAAAGTATTTGTTACCACGAGAAACAGGTTCTGATTTTTTTTTTTCCGGAGTTTTCTGCAGTGATTTCAAACTTCAATTAGAAAACGTTGTTTTGATCTCAAAACGAATTGCATTACAATTCTCATGTCAGTTAAAATTTTTTGTTTTCCTATTTAGACTGGAAAATGAGAAAATCTTGCCCTTCCCAGGTTTCGGTAATATGTTTACCATAAATGTTTTATCCCCTTTTTAAAGACCTCTGCAGGGAATTTGTGATTCACAATCATTACGAGTGGAGGGAATTAATACAAAATTTGATTCAGTTGCCCGAGACGAAACACTTCCACTTAATATTCGAATAAAACAATTTATGAAAATTATATTATGTTGGTTACACACACATACACATATATATATTCAAAACAATAACAGTTCAACTTTTAATGGTCGAAGCTTTTGTATTTTTTTCTTCCTGACTTTGACAGATTCGAATCGCTTTGTTTCAACAAAGCCAAATTTGAATATGTTTTTACATTGAAATAATTATATATATATACACATATTTTTGATAAGTAAACAACGGCAATTTTATAAAAGTTGAGAAAACAAATTTACTACTTATAACAGTGTGAACATTTATAAAAGTACATTCACCACACTAATGCCACATCGATATAGTTCTATTCTTATTTATTACAAAACCACCTAGTTACATGTAAGTACAGATACCTACGTATAAAAAACTTTTTTAGGAACATTTAGATGCTGTCAAGCCCAATGTCTGATTTCATTTTTTATGACAGAAAATTTTTTAACATAATTTATGAAGTATAAATTTTAACTTTTCGCTGACAGCCTTTCAAAAGGTTAAATTTTCCTTTCGAAATTGGAGTTGGATAATAGTTTTATCTTTCCATTTTGTTTTTCTTATCACCCAACTGCCTTCTTCACAACGATTTTGACTTAGGAAGTCTAACGAACAGTAAGATCAAGAAAATTGTGAAACAAACCCGTGCTTCCGTCTTAAAAATTTTACCTTTATTATATAAATCTTTAATATTATAATACTTCGTCCTCTGAAATGCCTTGACTACGAGATTCTTGTAAAATTTTCTTTTGCCTCTTTTTTTTTTTTTTTTTTTTTTTTTTTTTTTTTTATTT